>OU015499.1:92215021-92402521 GCA_907164885.2 Dolomedes plantarius | reverse complement strand
TTTCCGAAATCGTCAGACAGCTAGGATTTTCAAGGTCGACAGTGTCAAGAGTATACCAAGAATACATGGATGGTGGAAAAAAAATAGCGATCGGGCAAACTGCAAAGGACAGTTAGCCTTGACAGTGCGTGGTGAGAGACGGCTCAGGCGTATTGTACGTAGCCAGCGAAGCCAAACATTAGCTCAAATTACCAACCAGTTTAATGACGGTGCCAGTCGTACAGTCAGTAAACGGACTGTGCAACGCTCGCTTCACCGTAGGGGTTTCGGGAGCCGTCGACCTACGAGAGTACCATTGCTCTATACTCGCCATCGGGCTGCACGTCTTGCCTGGGCAAGAGAGCACAGAGACTGGAGTGTAGAGGACTGGAAACGAGTAGCATGAAGTGATGAGTCTCGATTTCGACTACTTAAAGCCGACGGGAGGCTGAGAATATGGTGTCAGGCTCATGAAGCCATGGATCCTGCATGCCTGGCTGGAACTGTACAAGGGCATGGTGGCTCAATCATGGTCTGGGTTGTTTTTTCGTGGCACAGTTTGGGTTCTTTGGTGCGTGTACCAACCTCCCTCAATGCAGTTCGGTACGTAGAGTTGCTGGGTGATCACCTCCATCCGTTTATGCTGTTATGTTATCCGCACGGTAATGGAGTTTTCCAGCAAGACAACTGTACCTCTCACAAGTCCCGGTTGGCTACTGGCTGGTTGGATGAGCATTCCTCTGACTTCTCTGTCATGAATTAGCCACCTAGAAGCTCAGATTTAAATCCTATTGAGCATCTTTGGGATGTTTTTGAACAAGGCGTGAAAGGCCATCACACAGCACCAAAGAACCTTACGGAATTATCGATAGCTTTAGCCAATATTTGGCAAGCCATTCCCGTGGAATGTTTCTAGAAACTTGTTGAATCTATGCCTCGTAGTGTGGCAGCCTTTATCAAGGCCAGAGGAGGCCCAACTTGTTACTAGGTAGGTATCCCTAATTCAGTGGCACTTCAGTGTATATATATATATATATATATATACATATACATATACATATATACAAACATATGCACATGCATATACATATATACATACATATGCACATATATACACATATGCATACATATACACATGTATGTATATATGTATACACACATATATGCATACATACACATATATACATATATATATAACCCCCTTAATGGCTGCTCTTACAAAAGGGGTACGAAAATTCTGAAGAGGGAATCCGAAAAATGGGCCCCGTAAGCTAAAGGTTAAAGCCTGCACTAGAGGGCTTACCCAGGAAGTGCAGTTAGACCCATTTTCTTATGGTTTTATGGTACTTTTCAGTTCGCATAGCTCCTGTGCCAAAATCAAAAGGCTCTTACATAGTATAAAATCCTCTAAATAAAATCGCTGTCTGTCTCATCCTGTTGTACGCCGTGCCTAATTGAGGCTCGGCGGCTGGCACCCATATCCAGCGATTGCAGACATTTCTGAATAAAACACTCCGGGGAACTATGAAGGTTCCCTGGTACCTTAGAAACGGAATTGTTCTTAGGGATCTGAGAATCGAACCCTTTCTTCAAACCATTAAAGATCTCGTAACTAACTTCTACAATAGATTACATTCAATTGACAACGAAGAAATAGCTAACCTCCCCGACTACGACCCAAGGGAATTCTGTAGGCGTCCTAAGGCCACTTTGATTATTCACCCTGATCTATGCCCCATTTTTAACTTTCCCGCCAACCTCTTCTAATTTCTAAATCACAATAGCCTGGCGTTTCTGGTTCTGACCTTTCATTCTTTGATGGATCGACCTCAAGGTTCAGTTAAATGCTCAGCCACCGTATACAACAGGGATCGTCAACATTTTAATACCTACCGCCCACTTCTGCATCTTTCTCGAAGGCAAAGTTTCTTTACCGCCCACTTCTGTATCTTTCTCGATGGCAAAGTTTCTTTACCGCCCACTTCTGTATCTTTCTCGATGGCAAAGTTTCTTTACCGCCCACCGGTGCATATTCGCAGAGACTCAGTTTAGCGCAAGTGCGAAGTAAATTTCAGAGAGGAGGGTTTGCAAAAAATACGTACTTAAATTTGTCTTTTTATTTATACTTTATGTATATATAGGGTGAGCCAAAAGTTCGTAAAAACTGTAAAAATTCATAAAAAAGGAAGAAATTATGATAAAGAAATGCGGTTTGTAAGAAAGGGCTCACAAGGAAATCGGATTTTTTTAGCAGCAAAATAAAAATTAGTTAAAAAAGTCACTGGTAGAAGGCGCTGATGAACCGAAACACAATGAACAGGACAACAGTATGTTCCATTCATTTATTCTTGCTATAACAATTGTTCAACATGACCTCAGAAGATTGTACGAGACAAGTAAGGTGAATATTAACAGCTTGACCAACGACGCTCGATCATGTAATGGTAACATTCTGAAAAGGAATGAGAAATTCTCGTGCAACACGGTCTTTTATTGCAAGATTGATTAGCATAATTCTGCTGAATCTCTCGCATGTAAGCGCCATCTACCGGTGACTTTTTAAGTATTTTTTTTTTTTGTTGCTGCTAAAATAAATCCGACTTCCTTGTGAGTATTTCCAGGCAAACCGCACTTCTTTATCATAATTTCTTCTTCTTTTATGAATTTTTAAAGTTTTTACGAACTTTTGGCTCACCCTGTATATACATAAATAGCTACGGAGCTCATTCGTTGCTCCTTCGTCCACGAGTATACTTCGAGAAGTATCCGTTGAATTATTACCTGTAATCCAAGTTTAGAAATGGAATTCAGAAGTAAATTGGAAAAGCATATTTTAAAAAGTCAAACTTGGGAATGTGTTAGCAGTTTATTATTCTATGAATGGAAGAAGAACAAAAATTGTAACAACGGACGAAAATTACCACCGCCCACCATAAAAGCTTCAATCGCCCACTAGTGGGTGGTAGAGACCAGGTTGACTACCACTGGTGTATCCTTTTATTAAGTCTGTCACATTAATAAATTCTCAAACATTGTATATATATATATATATATATATGTAAGGAAAAACGTAAAACTAAAATATAGGGGGCTTTTGTTTGGGAAAAAGGGGAATTGGCAATCAAAAATTATTAACTCACGAAAGTTCGGCATACTAAGAAGAAGGGTTGGTAATAGCAAAAACTATCAATAGGGGTCGCCACTGGACGGATACCTTTCAGAAGAGAGATATTTTTCAGGAGAAGCAAGTTACGTAAGGATTAATTCGTATGAGGGGTTAACATTACATAAGAGGAAGCTTCGAGAACATACGATTTTGAGTCAGCAAAAAGATTGGGCGGGTGTTTAACAAAGAAAGTCTAGTCAGTCGGCACAGAGATCTGATGGAGAGAGGACGTATGTCTTGAGAGAGAACCTGGATGGAGTGGTTTGCATAATAATGTTGGAGCTCTGGTAGATTTATAATGAAAATAAACGAATTTAAGCGATCTCTGTCATCTCATCTAATCATTCGGTCCACGATTGTCTTCAATTAATAATGAAATGGATACGAAACATGTCATATGGATACGAAGCATGTGATATATATATAAAACTTTCAATGTCAACACTTTTCCTTTAATCCTGCGGACGGAAATATAGCCACAAAAAATTATCGTTACCGATGATATGCAGCTCTGCTCTCCGGTGCCTCATTAACGTACCATGTCAATGTCACTTTTCAGTTACGAAGAGCCTCCTATAAAAATGCGAAAGATGTACTTTATTAAAATCTAATACAACAACAGAGATTTATTGCATAATCCATAAAGGAAGACAAAAACTATCGACTACGATCTAAAAAGACATCGATGTCTTCTTCGCATCGAGCAAAGCACCAAGAAACGGAAACAAATATCTAATGCAAACTAATACAAAATCGATGTTTCTCGTGTAATAAACGCAACGTGCAGGATCGAAAAAGGAACAGTCTACTAAAAGCTAATACACCATCTATGTTTCTTCACTCCTAACAGGCACAGCATGCAGAAATAAAAACAAACATAGTGTACTAAGAATTAAAGCAACAACGATGTTTTTCCTTTCACAAGTGCGACATGGAGAAGTAGAAACAAAAAGATTACACTTATAACCATAGGCGTAGCGTGCTTCTAACTTTTTCTTTTTCTTTTTTTTTTGGGGGGGGGGGCACGAATTGAATTCAAATAGGGCCCTCAGTGCATTCACTGCCGGACGGTTCTTAAAATATGAAGTATTATGATTTTTTTTAATTGAATAACAATAGAATTGATGTTTGAGTAATATTTAAAAGTTATACAATGAGAAAAGAAAATATAAATAAAATGAGAAAAAAAATAATAGTATCGAATTTTTGTTATGGATCACATCATTGTTAAAAACTATGTGAAGGCTAAAGACATAATCGGTTTAATCTTAAAAGTTTTCTACAATTTTCCGATTTTAACTTCTATTAACGTTTTAATTTATTTCAAGTAAAGTTGGGGGGGGTGCCCTCCGTGCCCCCCCCCCGACGCTACGCCTATGCTTATAACTCATATAACTACGATAACAGCTCTCAAAAATAAAATAAAAAATTATCTACTTAAATTTCTATTTATTACTACTATTATCTACATAATTTACAATATAAATGTTTTTATCGTCAAAGAAAAGCTTTAAAATCAAAACAGGTGAATTATTTTCAGTAACATAATAAAAAAAATATAAGTGCGGCATGCAGAAATACAAACAAAAAGATTGCTCTGATAACTTATAAAACCACGGTGTTCGCTCTTCACAAGAACAATCTTCGGATGTGAAACCAAAAATTAAAGCCTATAAATCAAAACATTAAAATGATTTTCTGTAACATAACAAAGTAAATATAAGTGTGACATGAAAAAATAGAGAAAAAAGATTACACTGATAAACTTGTATAACTAAGGTGCTCGTTCGTAACAATAATGGTCTTCAGATGTGAAATCAAAAATTATAGATTTTAAATCTAAACAGTAGAATTGTTTTCAGCAACATAAAAGCAAAGTATAAACAAAAAGATTAAACCGATAACTTATAAAACTACGATGTTTGCTGTTTACAAGAAATGTCTTCAGATGTGAAATCAAAAATTAAAGATTTTAAATCAAAACAGTAGAACTGTTTTCAGTAACATAAAAGCAAAATATAAACAAAAAGATTACACCGATAACTTATAAAACTACGATGTTTGTTGTTTACAAGAACTGTCTTCAGATGTGAAACCAAAAATTAAAGATTTTAAATCAAAACAGTAGAATTGTTTTCAGTAACATAAAAGCAAAATATAAACAAAAAGATTACACCGATAACTTATAAAACTACGATGTTTGTTGTTTACAAGAACTGTCTTCAGATGTGAAACCAAAAATTAAAGCTTTTAAATCAAAACAGGTGGATTATTTTCTGTAACATAAGAAATTAAATATAAGCAATGCATGGAGAAATAGAAACAAAAATATTACACCGATACACTTATAAAACTACGATGTTCGTTCTTAACAAGAACAGTCTTGAGATGCGAAACCAAAAATTAAAGGTTTAAATCAAAACAGGAAAATTATTATCTGTAACATAAAAGGTAAATATAAGGGCGACGTGGAGAAATAGAAGCAAGAAGATTATGCTGATAACTTATAAAACTATGATGTTCCTTGCTAACAAAAACAGTCTTCAGATGTGAAATCAAAAATTAAATCTTTTAAATCAAAACAGTAGAAATATTTACAAAGTAAACATGAGCATGACATGGAGATATGGAAACAAGAAGATTAGAACTTATAAAACTGTGGTGTTCGTTGCTAACAAGAACAGTCTTCAGATGTGAAATACAAAATTAGAGCTTTTAAATCAAAACAGATGAATTAATTGCTGTAACAAAAAGCAAAATATAAACAAAAATATTTCACCAATAACTTATAAAACTGCGATGTTCGTTGCTAACAAGAACTGTTCTCCGGTGTGAAACCAAGAGTTAAAGCTTTTAAAACAAAATGGGAGAGTTATTTTCTGTAACAAAACAAAGTAAATATAAGCGCGACATGCAGAAATAGAAACAAGTCGATTAGACTGAAAACTTATAAAACTATGATGTTCGTTGCTAACAAGAACAGTCTTCAGATGTGAAATACAAAATTAGAGCTTTTAAATCAAAACAGATGAATTAATTGCTGTAACAAAAAGCAAAATATAAACAAAAAGATTTCACCAATAACTTATAAAACTGCGATGTTCGTTGCTAACAAGAACTGTTCTCCGGTGTGAAACCAAGAGTTAAAGCTTTTAAAACAAAATGGGAGAGTTATTTTCTGTAACAAAACAAAGTAAATATAAGCGCGACATGCAGAAATAGAAACAAGTCGATTAGACTGAAAACTTATAAAACTATGATGTTCGTTCTTAGCAAGAACAGTCTTCAGATGTGAAATCAAAAATTAAAGCTTGTAAATCAAAACAAGAGAAGTATTTTCTGTAACATAAAGCAAAATATAAACAAAAAGATTGCACCGATAGCCTATGAAACTATGGTGTTCGTTGTTAACAAGAACTGTCTTCAGATGTGAAACCAAAAATTTGAGATTTTAAATTAAATCAGGGGAATTATTTACTGCAATATAAGAAAGTAAACATGACTGCGACATGGAAAAATAGAAACAAAAAGAATACACTGATGACTTATAAAACTACGATGTCCGTTGCTAATAAGAACATTCTTCAGATGTGAAATCAAAAATTAGAGCTTTTAAATCAAAACGGGTGAATTATTTTCTGTAACATAACAAAGTAAACATGACTGCGACATGGATAAATAGAAACAAAAAGAATACACTGATAACTTATAAAACTACGATGTCCGTTGCTAATAAGAACATTCTTCAGATGTGAAATCAAAAATTAGAGCTTTTAAATTAAAACAGGTGAATTATTTTCTGTAACATAACAAAGTAAATATAGGAGCAATACGGAGCAGTACAAACAAAAAGATTACACTGATCACTTATAAAACTATGATATTCGTTCTTAAAGAGAACAGCCTTCAGAAATGAAATAAAAAATTGCCTACTTAAATTACTATTTATTATTACTATTGTCTACTTGATTTACACTAATGATGTTTTTATCATCTAAGAAAAGCTTTTAAATCAAAACAGGTGAATTATTTTCTGTAACATAACAAAGTAAATATATTCAGATAAGAGACAAAATCCAATTCAAAATAAATTGGAAAGTCATTTTTCCAAGACTTAATTAATTTTTTTTTTTACTTGGGAGTGTGAAAGATTAAAACTGTACATTGGAGAAGAGTTTATTTTTAAAAACTTAATTAGAAAACAATCGGAATATTTGCCTTCATTCTTAGATATTCGTGAATACAAAATTAAAATATTCGTGAATACATCAATAACAGGTAAAAAACTAAAAATTTACAGCGAGAAAAGAGAAAATCCCTCGAAACCTATTGAAAAAAAGTATTGCAGGAAATTAAGATAAATCGGGAAACATTAGTCAATAGATTTTTTAGGAAACATAATGAGTAAATCTTATTCCAAAACACTGAAGTAAATTTTTACAGTAGGGCGTATAACGACATATAAATGAATGGCATTTAATTAATAAACTTTGACGTATGAATAGGTGTATTTGATTTGAAATTGGCATAATTTATGGCTTCAAGCGGGAGTTGTGAAACTAAAAACATCAATACGTGGAATAAAAATTCAAAAACATACCGTTTCTAGAAAAAAGACATTCATTATATCTATTTCAAAGCGCAAAACTTAAAGAAAAAAAATCAATCGATATTCATAACAACATCATAATCGAATATTTTCTTTTTACCAGAATAAACATATCACAGCATGAAATCAGTGACTAATTAAAACTCACAATGCAGGAAAAAGCTAAATTATCTCATGTAAAGGAAAAAGCAAAAACTTTCTTTTGCGTAAATTAAGTCATTTACTATCTGAGCTCATTCATAAAACTTCATGAAGGTATTTAATGGCGCTTCTTGGGATTCGAATATATATATATAAATATGTATACAGCGTGTTGCCGAATTCGACCGACAAATTCAGAATGGTGATAGTAGGTATCAATACGAGCAATAATAGGAATTATGACCGGAAATGCAAACCTGACGCTAGGGGGCGCTGTTTAATTAATCAGACCATACCTCTTACCAACCTTCCTGAATGGCCGGAAATATCACATTTTTCTGGAAGAGGTAGAAAACTCAAAGAATTTTTTTTTTAATTTTTAAAAAAAAAACCTTAGGAATGTATGACCGGAAACGCAAACTTGATCAGCTAGAGTAGAGGTTCTCAACCTTTCAGGCTCTGTGCCCCCCCCCCTATGAACAGTGATGTGAGGTCATGCCTCCCCCACCACCACCACCACCACAATTATGTGGTCAATACAAGAAGTACAATCTGAATTTGAAACTGAAGCTGGTTCTTAAATGAAAATATAGAATACAGGTAGACCTCCTACAGTACGGCATCTTACAACACGGTTTCGCTCTAACACGATAAGATAAATTGCGGGAACCCTCGTATAACACTGCAACCTGTCACACGGTTTCGCTCTAACACGATAAAAAAAACTGAGAAAACCTTTGTACAACACTGTACTTCTATAGCACTAGATACCATGATTTTTGTTTAACACATTTAAGCACTAAATTACCTTAAAACAATGACGGGAAGGAATAATGAACTATTGCGGCTTTACATGAAAATGTATGGACAAATTATAATTTATTCATTTATAACTCTATAAAATTACAAGAAGGCCTAAGCTTAGCCGAAAATCTTTAATCATTTTTCCTGAATGCAGACCCTTCCGCTGAAAGAAGCCGAAAATTCAAACGGGAGCTGCAAAATTGTCTATTTCCATACCGTGAATCTACGATGTCCTTGTAAGAACCAGCAAATAAACCAAAATTAAAGATTTTTTAAAGAGGATAGAAGGTGCAAGAAATCTAAATGTCGAAAAAGGTTCTGAAAGCGGAGGTGATATCGTTCAATCGAAAAAAACGTTCTCGTTTGATTGTACTGCGCAGTGTTGAGGAAGAAATTTATTAAATTGAGGTCGCATTAAATGAAAATAATATTTTTTTGTTTCATTTCGTTTTGTTTTATACATACATTTATATTTTTAATAAAAATTAAGTTGCTTATATGGAATTTTTTAAAAATGCTTGTTTTTAATAAGTTTTCAGAACGTAACCCCCTTTTTTGAACTGTCTCTGGGTCTCATTTAACACGTTTTCACACAACACGGCATTTTCCAGGAACCTATCTACCGTGTTATAGGAGGGTTATATGTAGATAATTTCATACACAAAATTTAATATTACTACACATATCTTAATTTGGAACATATTATTATTAGAACATATGAAATCAAAGAATTAAATACACACCAAATATATTTGAGGTAATAAAGGATATACGTGAAGCTGGCATGTCATACCAGTCACTTTCACAACATTAATGAGAGGGCTGGCACTGTTTGTCCTTGATAAGTTTTTGACAGTTAGTTTTACCTTTTATTTTATTTTTTTTAACTCACGCCTCCCTTGAAATTCTTCTACGCCCCCCCCCCACCAGGTTGAGAACCGCTGAGCTAGAGGATAAACAAGGATGCAGAAAGGAAAAGTCAACATACACATATATATATATATATATATATATATACACATATATATATATACCTCAACCAACAATATATATATATATATATATATATATATATATATATATATATATATATATATATATATATATATATATGTAATAGCACGGAGGAACGAAGGAAGGGCTGAGTGGCATATCTTTTTGGGGTAAACATGGATGACTTGTCGCCTGGCCGTGCATCACAAATGTTTAAATCCTTTCCCGCATTTCATCTCACCCTCGGACACAAATCAAAACACAACTTTCACGACTACATGTTTATTGAGATCACCGACCGCTCCGTCGGTATGGATGCAGCAAGAGAAAGTACAGGAATCCGTCCTACTTCCGGACGTCACGAGTTATAAAAACTTCACCCCATCACGTGATTAAAGGGTGTGTCTTAATAGTTCATTGGTTTAAAGTTGTTGTTGATGTGCAGAACTAATTCAAACTTGTACTGACGCCGCGCCGAGTCCTTTTAGTTAAAAAAGACAGCCATCTTGAATGATTTTGCCGAAGGCTGTAATAATGGAATTTAACGCGAATGCCCAAAGGGAATTAAATGTTTTAAGGGATTAAAAAAGGGTTTGTAATTTGGAATAGTAAAGTGAGGAATTAATAGTTTTTAAATGTTAAGAGTGTTGAATTAAGAAATTACTAGTTTTTTTAATATTATAGAATATCCCCTCCGTCCGAGAAGAGGCTGACCTACAATGCCTGGAGGGAGCATTGGAGGGCAGACTCACTCAGATGAGTGAGAAGAATGGGCATTAAAAAACTTGGAATAAGTTAACGAATAAATTTCAATTAAAGTTAAATTGGAAAAACAAAATTTTAAGATCACGTGATGAGGTGACATAACAACATTATCAAATTTGCTGAAAAATATATATAAAAATCACTAAAAAGAAATACACATAATAATAAAATTGAAAATTCTGCATAAGTATGTTTTGAAACCTGTTGAATAGGGCGGCCGTTCCCCACACAACAAAATCTCAAAAAAAAATCAGTTAACATAACCAAAAAAAACTAAGTTATCAAATTTTCACTTTACATCAATTTTAATTTCGAGTCGACTCACACAAATAATAGAATATAACAATGAAAGTATCAACATCAACCGAAAAAATGTTTAGTTAATGGAATAGAACATGACAATAATAATTTGAAGTTATTGTACTTTCCTCCTCAACTCTCACAACATTGGGGTGAGTCCAAAAAAGTTTGTAAGGTACACCTGGTAGCCTATAGTTCACTGTCCTTGTTATGTTAGCTACAGTATGTTGCTTGAGAAAAGTACAAAAAAAATCACAGTTCGGTAGGTTCTGTGACCTATCATCTCGCAAGTGCAGAATACACAAAAAAAATCACAATATCTTGGCTTAAATTAAAAAAAAATAGTCCTTTGTAGTTGGTTACATAAAAAAAAATCACAGTCTTTTTAGCGCTGTGCTATTTCTGCTTCACAAACGTAGAATACATAAACATCACATTATCTCGACTTGTTTACATATAAAGAAAAATAGTTCTTTAGTTACATAATAAAAAAAATCACAGTTTATAGTAAAAATCACACTTTCAATAAAAATCACATTTCAAATATATAAATTGTATATAAAAATTACAGAACATATATTTTGTTAATCAAATAACTCAATCTTGTACGAGTTCTCAGTATATCAATTCTTATTCATTATCTAGTTTTCATATCTTTATTTATCTCATTATTTTTTTCTTAATATCCATTATCTCCTTTATTTCAATATTACTTATTATCAAAAAAAATCTCTTTTCAATATTCTTTATATTTCTTATTATTCTCATTTCATCATTCCCTATATTCATTTTTATTCCAACAATATTTATTCATTCCAAAATTCTATTCAATATTCTTTAGTTATACTTATTCATATTTATTCTAACTTTATTTATTTATTCTCAATACTTTTCACTTTATTTTCAAATTATTTATTTACTATTCATTTGTGTACACTTATTATAAGTTTATGTGGATCCAAGTTTTTGTGTTGAAGGTACCTTGTTGTATGTGTGTCACCCAAACTCTTAGTTTCAAATTCTTTAATTCTACCTCTAAGCAGTGAGGGGTTGTGTTTATGTTTGTGTAACAAGTGGGTTTTCTTTCTCCCTATTGTTCTCTGACTAATAAGGAGGAAGAGTCTTTTTAGCCATACAGTGGACTAACCGTGAATCTCCGACAAGATATGACTGCGTAGAAAAACAGCATCTTGCATAGTACAAAGATGGAGAATAAGGAAAAGGTGCAGTTGTCATACCTGTGGGAGTATAATATATAGAAATGGGAGTATAATATATAGAAACTTTCACGACTACATGTTTATTGAGATCACCGACCGCTCCGTCGGTATGGATGCAGCAAGAGAAAGTACAGGAATCCGTCCTACTTCTGGACGTCATGAGTTATATAAACTTCACCCCATCACGTGAATAAAGGGTGTGTCTTAATAGTTCATTGGTTTAAAGTTGTTGTTGATGTGCAAAACTGATTTAAACTTGTACTGATGCCGCGCCGAGTCCTTTTAGTTAAAAAAGACAGCCATCTTGAATGATTTTGCCGAAGGCTGTAATAATGGAATTTAACGCGAATGCCCAAAGGGAATTAAATGTTTTAAGGGATTAAAAAAGGGTTTGTAATTTGGAATAGTAAAGTGAGGAATTAATAGTTTTTAAATGTTAAGAGTGTTGAATTAAGAAATTACTAGTAATTTAATATTATATATATATATATACGTATATATAAATATATATATGTGTGTATATATATATATATATCGTCGGAATTTTAACAGAGAAGCCTAAAAGATTTAATACTGAGCAACAATGGAAAAAAAACTTCACTTTTTAAGATCGTTTCTATTATTCGTGATTGCTTAAATAACAGGATAAAGGAAATAATTGCTTTTTCGGAAAGAATTGGAAGTGATATTATACACGTCGAAAACCTATTGAAAAAAAAAACTTTTCAAGAATTAAAAGCAAAGCGCTCGTTACAGGATAGATGAGATCTTTGAGAGAAGATAAAAAGGAACATCTGTTAAATCGCTACCAACTCAAAATTGAATCTTTTCGCAATCAAATAATGTCACGTGGATAGACGAGTTTCATTAAAAATCAATTACTCATGTGTGAAAGCCGTTGATAAATTGAACTGATTTAGAGCTCGCATAATGCTGGCCGATAAAGTTCGATATTCATAAACAGATTTATCCTTTACTTGTTAAAATATCTTTAAATAAGTTTGTAACTTCCCTGCAGAAATTCTATTAGATATTTCTTTCCACTATTCGTCTGATCAACAGCATAATATTCTTAATTTTTTTTTAAAGTATTGTTAATTTGTTATTTCTAACGTTAACAACTCCAAAGCATGCAATATACTTTACGAATAGGTGTCGGAGGTACTCAGTGCGTAAGGCTCTAAATATATATATATATATATATATATATATATATATATATATACACTGCTGGCCACTGTAAATGCAACACCCTGAAGGAAACATGCAAATAACATGAAATTTACAACATGCATTAGCGGAGGTGAGATATGGAAATGATTAGAATTTCAGCGCAGACGCACATCACGCGCGCCTCTGGCGCCACTTCAAAGCGTTATTTAAGGCTTGGAGATTTCGACAATTTCAAGTTCGGCAATTGTGTTTTTCTTGTCGTTTTTTCAAAAAAACGATCAATTATGCCTCGTCGAAAACAGCGATCATCTTTTGATCAAGTATCCGAGTTCGACAGAGGAAGGATAGTGACCTACCGAGATTGTGGATTATCTTTCAGGGAAATCGGTAGTCGTGTTGGACGAAACCAAACAACTGTAATGCGGATATGCGATCGTTGGATGCAGGAAGGTACGACGGACCGGCGTGTTCGATCGCATCCACCTCAGCGCACCACTTCACGTGATGACAGGCAAATTGTGCGCATGGCAGTGACGGATCGCTCAGTCACATCACGAACCATAGCACAGCACATGCAGTCTGTAACGCATCATCCAGTGTCTGCACGTACCATTCGACGCCGTTTACAGCAGAGTGGTCTGTCCGCAAGACGTCCATTACTTTGTCTACCCTTGACGCAGAACCACAGACGTCTCCGCCGCCAATGGTGCGATGACAGAAGGATGTGGACGGCAGAATGGAATGAAATTGTCTTTACTGACGAGTCACGCTTCTGTCTGCAACACCACGATGGTCTCATTCGAGTCTGGAGACACCGTGAAGAGAGGATGCTGAACAGCTGCGTTATGCACCGCCACACTGGTCCTGCACCGGGTATTATGGTATGGGGCGGTATTGGATATCACTCTCGCACACCTCTAGTACGCATTGCCGGTACTTTTAACAGCCAGCGCTACATCTCCGAGGTGTTGGAGCCAGTTGTCCTTCCTTACCTGCAGGGCTTGCCCACAGACATATTTCAACAGGATAATGCGCGACCACACGTGGCACGCATTGTCCAACGGTTCTTCGTCAATCGTCAGATTCAATTGCTTCCCTGGCCGCCTCGCTCTCCGGATCTTTCGTCGATAGAAAACATGTGGTCCATGGTTGCTCTACGATTGACCCAGATTCCATCCCCAGCTGCCACAGCAGATCAACTTTGGTAACGTGTGGAAGCTGCTTGGTCTGCTGTACACCAAGAACTCATCCAAAGTCTCTTTGAATTAATGCCGAGGAGTGTGGCAGCGGTGATCTCCAACAATGGCGGCTACTCTGGCTACTGATTTTGGCAGGAACCACACTTCACAGAAGTCTATAAATTTAATCATTTGATACATGGTCAACATGTTATCTACAAAATAAATTTTGTTGTGATATCTCTTGTCTTTCTTGGTGTTGCAATTTGGGTGGCCAGCAGTGTGTATATATATATATATATATATATATATATATATATATATATATATATATATATATATATATATATATATATATACACACATACAGCTTGCTTCGTGCAATTCTGAGAGGTCCATTGTTTATCATCTTGAACACTGCTGAAGTCGTGGTTGATACAGTTTATGGTCGAAGAATAACACAGCGGACATAATCGCAGTTTAATGTGCATTTTATTTACTCATCTTTCCACCATTGCTCCACGCTCTTAATCCTACCAAGATGGCAGATGACGATCTCATCTCACGGAGCCGACGAATTCACGGCTGCTCCGTCAGATCGATTCTCCCGCGTCTGCTTTGTTCTTTTAGCACGCTGCACTTTACTCGAGCTTGAAAACATCTCGTGATGCGTGAGTCAGAATCAAGGCTTTCGAACATTCGATATTCCGTCATTTCCTGTGCCGATCCTCAAGGTCTGTTCTCTGCTTAACATATTTTCGCAGACAAGTGTCTAAGACATCTGTTGGCTTGGATGTTAACTAATCTTCCATCCCGAGTAGTTATTTACAATTTAATGCTAATTTACCAAATTTTAAACCATTTTAACCTAATTAAATATAGTTAACGCAAGCCCCTAGGTCTGATAGACACAGACACACACACACACACACACACACACATATATATATATATATATATATATATATATATATATATATATATATATATATATAGGAGGTACGATCAAAGAGGCGATGCAAAGGAAATGCGGTAATCTATGACAACAAAAGCATGTATTTGAAGTGACAGAATACGAAATGGATTCTATCAAGCAACCCCTACGTGTTCAGGTTGGTTTCGCCCATGTCAAGTGATTTAACCGCGCACGCTGTTGTTTTCTTCCAGAGATAGATACCTTTGTTCTGCGACATAATAAAATTGGTTTTTGAAGAACAACGCTGCAACATTAAATTTTGTCAGCGTTTAGGTAAAACACCTACGGAGACTTTAAAAACGCTACGAAAGGTGTACGGTGATTCTACCATGGTGATGAAACAGGTGATGAAACGTGGTGTTATTTATTTGATATCCAATCAAAACGTGCTTCTTCAACATGGAAATCACCCTCCTCACCGCGGTCGAAGAAATTCGGTCGGGATCGGAGCAAAGGGAAAGTCATGATAGAGGTATTTTTTGATTCTCAAGGAATTGTTATTCAGAATTTATTTCCAAAGGCAGAACAGTAAACAAGGAGCCTTATGTAGACAATTTACGTCGTTTGAGGGAATTCATTCTGCATGACAACGCACCTGCACATCGGTCCCAACTTGCCGCACACTTTCTCGACAAAACTCACATGTATGCGCTTCCACACCCTGCCTATTCACCGGACTTAGCCCCGTATGATTTTTATTTGTTTCCATCAATGAAAAATATTTTGAAGGGACGCCGTTTTGTATCAGCAGATGAGGTGAGAGCAGCATCGCAGGCCTTACGGGAGGTTTCAAAAAATGGCTTCCAGCAGTGCTTCCAGAAGGTATACGAGCGCTAGCAAAAGTATATCGTCGACCAAGGTGATTACTTTGAATGTGGTTGTGCATCGGCAATATAAACTTTTTCAGTTTAGGACTTTTACGCCAATTCCCCGAACTTTTGGATCGTACTACGTGTATATATATATATATATATATATATATATATATACAGTGATTTCCGCTTATAAGAATCACGTTTGTTATTACTGTTTTTGATTCTTATAAGCGGTTGATTCTTATAGCCGAAATTTAGGTTTTTGGACAGGCACACACACACCTATATGTACATATATTAGATAATTTACCATAAAATACTCTTTAATTTACATTAATTATCTTTTATTAATTTTTTTTTATAATTTTAAAAATACAGCTTAATTTTTAGACCTATAAGTAGATACACATGATTATAGCAGGAGAAGAAAAAAATACAATATTTGTTACAAGTTACAACATACCTGCTTAACAGTTTTAACATTTCAACTACAGGAAGGGAGCAAGAAAAAGTTTTGATGATGATGGGAGCGTAATGAAGTTTTCAGGAGGCTGTTTATACCTCTTTCAATACTAATAGTCTCAGACGAAGATTCACCTTCTAGCTTACGTTTCTCGGTTTGATAACGTGCAAAATCTACTAATGTCACGTTTGCCTGAATGATAGTGGACACTTCGCCGAAGATTTTTGTGTTTCAGGGTCCAGGAAGCCGCAACCAGGATGTGGGATGCAGGAAAAAAGAGTCCCTATTTTTGTTTGTCAGTGGAGAAAAGTGAAATCGGACCGGGACGGGTAAAGATGCCCCCGGGTCAAGCTAATAGGACAGTGTTGTGGTGAATCGTTAAAGGGAAAACTATTATGTTTTGTCTAACAAAGAAAGGGATGAATTTTACGACTATATTCCATCCCATCTTATCAATCTTCTTAAAAAGAAAGAAAGAACTTCGTGCCTTTTGAGGGTTTAAGTGGCTTTTTTGGAAAAATGAAAGGAAAGCGAAGAGTGTAAACTGATTCTTAAAACCGGTGGGTTGATTTTTTAAAGCGAAAATTTTAACATGGAAATAATTCATTTGTTTTTGTTTTCGCGATATTGATTCTTATAAACGGTTGATTCTTATAACCACTGATCACTATAAGCGGTGGTTACTGTATATATATATATATATATAACATGCCGGGTCAACCCCGGGGAGAATGACTTCGGAACCCGGCATGCTACAACGAAGAACTGTCGAGGCGAGTTGTATGACGACAAATGATCTATACAAATTCTTACAGAACTTTATTGAGCTGCTTCAGCATCCCCTCGGGGCGATTGCATATCCAAAAAGCGCGCACGTACTTTGAGGCACGCCTATTTATAATCTCATGGAGGCCTGGTCACATGACCGCGCAAAACTTGCAGCGATTCGCTGGCTGATATCTGGGCTTGTAAACTTATATAACCAAAGGGATTGTATAAAAATTTACAGGGGTCATATAAGAGATGCCTAAAGTCAATTCCTTTATTCTCAAAAAGAAAACGAAATGCAATTAGTTCACCCAAGGAGAATTTAGAATTTTGAAAGGGTTTTGGGTTTTTATATGTTATGGAATATCCACCCGTCTGAGGAGAGGCTGACCACCAATGTCTGCATTGGGGGGCAGACTCGCCAAGCATAGTGAGGAAAAAGGTCGTAGACAAAAATTTTGAAAAAAGACTAAAAAATGAAAATTTTGAAAAAATAATTCAGTTGCAGGGGTCATGTGACTAGACGTAAAAAAAAATTTTCCATTAAAAATACACTTGAATTATACACTGGTTAACCAATACAAATAACAAAAACAGAAAATAATAACTAACCTAACAACAATACAAAAATATAAACATTTGAACTTTCCTTTCAACTTCTCACTTTCATGGAGTGAGTCCTATTCTTTTCACAATGAGTCAATTACTTGTCTGTCTTTAAAAACTTGTCTGCCGTTTTGCAGTCCTAGACAGATTTAGTTCTTTGAATAGGAAAAGACCAAAAAAAACCACAGTCCTTTACTGTCCTGAAGAAAAAATATCACAATCACAAAAAAATTCTTGAATGGCAACAAAATAATACAATTGTGCCATAACTAAATAATAAATTCACATTTAACTGTATCACAGCATTTCACAACCATAAAATATTGTTTCTACATTATAAAATGACATAAAATATATTACAGAACACTTATCACATTTATTTTAAAATACTCAATTATTTCAAAATCATCTCTTTATTATACTCTTAACAATTCTTATTTCTTATTACTCTGATTTTCAATATTTATTATTTCTTGTACTCATATTTCCTCTAACATTTTTTATTTCTATTCAAAATATTTTTCTTAATATTCAACTGTGCACATTTATTTCGGTTGATGTGGACGTCCATGTTTTTGTGTTTGAGGTACCTGTTTGTATGTGTGTAACCCAAAACTACCTTAGGTTCAGATTCTTTATAATCTTACTTCTAAGGAGTGAGGGTGTGTGTAGTTGTTTGCGTAAAAAGGTTTGGTTTCTTTCTCCATATTGTACCGGGACAAATAGGAAGGAAAGAGGACTGGCCGTACTGTGGACCAAAAGTAATTCTGTCAGTTATTCATATTTTTGGTGTTTGAATTTCGAATATTTGTTTTACGCGATTAGTATAGGTTTCTGTTGTTACACTTTTTTAACGCGGCTCAGGAAGGAGGGAAGAACTTTACACAGACATTCTCCTTTTGACGCGGTGCTGGCCAGGGGAAGGAAATCCGGCAGGCTTACTCCTCACGATGGGACTCCATGGAATTTTTCCGGTGCTGGTGATGGATACAGCCGTCTTTTTGTAACATGCCGGGCCAACCCCGGGGAAAATGACTTCGGAACCCGGCATGCTACAACGAAGAACTGTCGAGGCGAGTGGTATGACGACAAATGAGCTATACGAATTCTTAGCCAGGCCTCACACCAATAAAGCACGCGACACGATAGCGCATGTCTGACATACACTGCATTGGAAAACCAGTTATTTCCGCGCCGAGTACTCACACCAATGAAACGTCAGACGCTATAGCGCAATCTTGTCTGAGTCTGACCGCCGTCTGACATATAGCACATGCAGTATATTTGTCGCGTGTTCTATCAGACATCAGACGCATCATGGCGGATCTCATATTTGAAAGCTTTGAATTCAATGTGCGATTTCTTGCAGTTATTGAAAAATATCCTCCCGTTTACAACTACTTTCTGCCAGAATATTCCAATAGGAATAGCGTAGAGAAAGCCTGGCATGAGATTTCTCTACAACTGAATTTCTCGGGTAAGTAACAATTTTAAGATTTCTAATTTAGAATATTTAGTTTTTGTAAAGTGTATTTAAGCTGAGTCTGTATAAATTGATATAAAATGATTTTCTTCTTGTTGTAAACTGTAAATATGTTATACTCTTCCTTATTTTATGAAGGTAAATACCCACAGCATTTCAAAAATCAGTAGGTACTTAATACAATAATAAACTAAGTGAATGAATTCTACATTCTCTGTTATATGATTTAGATATTAATGAATTCACTGAGTATAGTACAATTGTTTCTTGATAAAAATATTTCTATTTTTAAAATAATAAATTTTAACAACTATAAATATCGTTGTCAATTTTAACAGATAATGATGCACCAGTTAATTGAAATATATCTTACAATTTTTATGGTATGGTTTAAAAATAATTGAAAATTTAGAAAACTTTTATTTACTCTGTAAATTTGATTACATTTAAGGTTCATTTCATGCATTTACAGGAGAGGAGAGAAACCAAAGGTTTTCTTTTATCTAAGTATTATTTTGATAAAGTATTTAAACATGAAGATCAAACTTTTATGGTACTGTTCTTGATATTTAGTCAATAAAGTGTGTAATATGAATAGAATTTAAAATTAAAGCTATGGTTTATAAAATTTAGAATAATTTAAAATTTAATAATGGATAAGAGTGTATCAGGTATGAAAATCTCTGTTTCAATCATAATTTAGGAATGTATATTTTATTTGTTTAGTTGAACAGTGCAAGACTCGGTGGAAGAATATAAGGAATAGCTTCCTCCGGCATCTGAGAAATAAGCCCCGCAGTGGATCTGGGGCTGAAATGGTAAAAAAACCGTACTATTTGCAGCCATATTTAGGGTTTTTGCTTCCCTTTACAAAGTCAAGGAAGTAAGTTGCTTACGTGTATTTCATTGTAAATTTTTATTTCATATTCAGTTTTAGTATTTCATATTCACTTAGACTTTTCCATTCTGTTTCATAAATACTAGAGTATAACCAAGGTGCTATATATGTATTAACTTTAACTCGTATTTTCTTTCTAAATTTTCATCAACGAAGACATGGTTAATCATTTTAAGTGGTGCTTATTTAACTAGTACATTAATTTTTGCATTCATGTTTTGAAAGCTAACTACCTCCACGTATACATAAACACTTACTCTATATCAGATAAAGATGAGAATAAAAAAGTTTAGTTAACTTATAAATTTATTTATCAAGTTTATTATAATACAGTTCTGTACGAATTACAGACTTCATGCTGTGTAGAATCATTAATTAATATGAAAGCTATATTTATTTTTTTGTAAATTTTATTTTAGACAAACATGCAACCTCGATACTAATGTGGCCTGTACTGATGACAGTCAGCAAAATACAAGAGCATTTATTGAGGAGGATGAACAGATTTCAATTATATGTAGTCTGGATAGTGAACCGAATATCAGCCAGGCTGCTGAAAACATTTTAGATTCCAGTTCGGCTTCAATATGCGAATCTAATGTGGAAGAAAGAGACATCGATGGTGAATTTCAACCCGAAGAGAGTGAACCTCCCACTAAAAGAAGAAAAAAAGAAAGTTTTGAGGATGTTGCAAAACAATATTTGCAATCAAAGATGGGAAAAAATAAAGGCAATAAAGAAAATGATGATAATGATTATATGTTATTTTTCAGATCTTTACTGCCAAATATTAATCATTTTAGCGCCAAAAAAAATTTCTTATTCAAAAAAAAGGTGTTGGAGGTAGTGGAAGCTGTAGAAAATTTTGAAGAAAAATGAAAGAACTTTTATTTTATTGTATTTTTATTTTATTATATTGTATTGTAATGTGCGATACATAATCGATAATAAAATAAATTTAAGGAAACATATCCCTATTGGGGAATCCTCGCCTTGCAAAAGGAGGATAAGGCGCCATTGCTGTACGTCTAACGTGGTGAGGAAATCAGCAACTTATTATTTTAAAACATCTTTTTCTAAGTATTCTAGGTATTTTTTCTACCGTGATGAACTTCAAGCAATCGTATGATGGCAGATTGTATTATGTATTAAGAATTATATTAATGTAACTTTCAAGGGAAGAGACTTGGCTTAATAAATGGAGCGGCATACCGCAACCCAATTGTATTTATGTTTTTGTTTTATTTCAATCACTTTATATATATTCACTAAATCTGATTTATCATCTTGTGAATTAATAAATGAAAACTCACATAAAATTTTTATTTATGTTAATTTAATACTAACAAATGTAAAAAATTCAGATATCTACACTTAGATATATGAAATAACAAATTGTTTGAAAAATGTCTTGACTTATAAAATGGAGTAAAAATTCAGGAAGTATGAAGTATGTATAAGTATTGCCCACAATTCAGATTCAAAAATTACTCACCTTCTTAAAATTTAATTAATTACCACTCGTTAATTGAAGTGGTACTATAAAGTACCGCCAGTTTAAATTTTGTTCAGTTTTTAATTATAACTTTATTCAAACTTAACAGTTGTAAGTTTTTAATTCGTTAACTTAAAATATTTTACGTGTGAAACTTACTGATTTCAAATATAAAACATATCTTCCGTTGATATTAATAAGATTGATGAGTACGACTTTTGTACTCTACAGGCAGATTGATTCATGTTTTCCGGTATATATTAGGGGGACCTGTGTACCTAGGGCCACCTTTTTTCAATGAACTTAAACAGACCCACTGACCTGTTTAAAATTATGTGAAATAACTCTTAATAAATTCTTTGAAATAGAAGCTATATGCGATAGCACAGCAAATTGAAACTAATAAATGTATTCAATCACTGGCAGAGGAGGTGAACAAATTAAAACAAGTGAATAATTTATCACAAGAGTCAGTTCCCTCTACTTCTCAGCAAGTAGCTCAAAAGGTACAACCACTACCAGTGTCATGCCACATTTGTGGGAAAAATCATTTGACTACACAGTGTTGGTATTATCCCAAAGAAAATTTAAGTAGATTTAATACCCAGTTTCGCCCATACAATACGGGTAGAAAATTTAACAACTACCAATATTAAATTTAAGATAGAAAATCATTGGTTCACCAACACTTTCTTCATCACCAAAGCTTCGTGGGATTCATCCTATCAAATAATTTTGGGGTATGATTTTCTACAAAGAAATAAAATTCTAGTAGACACAGTGAATAAACAACTGATAATAGGTAATAGCAAAATCAATTTTTCTGAAACTCCACCTACTAAATGGGCAAATAATATAACAAAAAATAATGATAATATTGACAACAATAGCCAGGTTAAAACTATATCTAATATCACAACCAAACCTAATAATTTCAAAATAATCAAGTTAACAATTCCAAAAAATTTTAATCCCAATGAGCAAGTGATATTCAATCCAGCTAAAAGTAACATTGACTTAAGTATCTGTAACTCTGTTCACACTGTATCAGAGGATAATCATATTTATTCCATACTAGAAAACCACTCGAATAAAACTGTAAATTTAAAGAAAGGTATGAAACTTGGTTCAGTTACCTAATGGGATGAAAATGATAAAATATCACCAATTCAAGAGCAAATATTGCAGGTGAATAATGTGAATCTATCAGAAATTGTAGAACTGCGAAAAGCAGAGCTTAATTCTTTGACTTCATGAACTATATATTTTTTTTACAAGCTACGGTTTAATTTGTATACAATTTTTGGTTATGCCCCTTTATGTAAAAGATTTATTAGCAGCAAAAATGTGTAAAGCAAGTTTTAAAATAGATAGAAATGTTTACAAGGTCAAATTATGAGATATAACACAAAAAACACCAAAATGTAACATTTTAGAAACAGTGGTATAATCCTTCAATTTATATAAATTATTATAATTTGAGAAACTGATTACTGTACAGGTATTCCCCCAATCTGCTCCTACGAAAACTGACTTCTTTTAGCTGTTTTACTGCTGATTACATGGAAATATTAGGGCTTTTCTAACTCCTTGATTGTTTTCATTAGCTGTAGTGCATATTTTCTTATAAAGCAGCACTTGCCTGAAGCACCTCTTTCTGTTTATATTTTCTGCCCTAAAATCTACAGTCTGTCATAAATCTTCTGTTTTTGTTCCATTTGTTTTGTGCCACTTTTAAAATATCTTTGCAAAATTTTATATGTCCCATAAAAAAAAAACTATACAGTACACAGGGGTTATCAGTTCCTTTAAAGGAGCAAAATCATTGATCTTCCAATTAACACATTCACTGTTCATACATTTTGGAAAAAGTGAAAATGAATACTCCTCAAGTCTGAAGCGACCATGGGCAACAAATGGAATAAAACAATCAACAATATTCACAGATGAACTGGTTTTAATAAAAACAGGAAAATAAGTAGAAAATTGCTTTAAAAAAATAAGGAAATTATAATTTAAAATCAGGAAAAAATGTTTTTCTTCCTCAAAAAATAAATAAAAGAGGAGGGGGGAATCTAAGATGAGATTGAAATTCAATTATATCAATAACTTATCAATAATTATAAAACTCAATAATTATAAAACTCGTAAAGATGTTAGTGAATGCTGAATTTGACAGGAAAAATCTTCAAAATACATTGCAAGTGTCTGGTATGGAACCAATTTATTCACTCATATATCTTATAAATGACAAACAGAAAAAAGATTCCTAAAATGTAGGAAGATTCCAGCGTCTTTTGGCAGTACTTTATAGTACCACTTCAATTAACTAGTGGCAATTAATTAAAATTTAAGAAGGTAATTATTGAATCTGATTTGTGAGCAATACTTATAATTCATACACCCGAAATTTTTACTCGAGAATACATGAGGATACTGATTTTACCTGAATATACTCGTTAACTTAAAATATTTTAAGTTAACGAATTAAAAACTTGTGTTTTACGTGTGAAACTTACTGATTTCAAATATAAAATATTTTAAGTAATCTGAATTGTGAGCAATACTTATACATACTTCATACTTCCTGAATTTTTACTCCATTTTATAAGTCAAGACAATTTTTCAAACAATTTGTTATTTCATATATCTAAGTGTAGATATCTGAATTTTTTACATTTGTTAGTATTAAATCAACATAAATAAAAATTTATGTGAGTTTTCATTTATTAATTCACAAGATGATAAATCAGATTTAGTGAATATATATAAAGTGATTGAAATAAAACAAAAACATAAATACAATTGGGTTGCGGTATGCCGCTCCATTTATTAAGCCAAGTCTCTTCCCTTGAAAGTTACATTAATATAATTCTTAATACATAATACAATCTGCCATCATACGATTGCTTGAAGTTCATCACGGTAGAAAAAATACCTAGAATACTTAGAAAAAGAGGTTTTAAAATAATAAGTTGCTGATTTCCTCACCACGTTAGACGTACAGCAATGGCGCCTTATCCTCCTTTTGCAAGGCGAGGATTCCCCAATAGGGATATGTTTCCTTAAATTTATTTTAAAATACAAACATACAACAAATATAAAACATACAACAACAAAGCATACATACAATACAAAACAGTACAATACAGAGAAAAAATACCGAGATTATCTATACACAAAACCTATTTTGTCCTTGAATAGCGATTATCTATACACAAAACCTATTTTGTCCTTGAATAGCGATTGTCTATACACAAAACCTATTTTGTCCTTGAATAGCATTTTCATCTTTCAGAAAATGTGCCATCAGTCTATCCCTATTATAAGTTGCTGCTGAGGACCCTCTTCTATTTTGTTGAATTAAACTTGAGCCGAAATCTTTGTCTTCATATCTGTCGATCTGCCCCTTCTCATTCCTGTAAATAAAATTGTGCAATACGCACGCAGCTTGTACAATTGTTTGTACTCGCTCAGGTTCTATACTCATTCTGGTGTATAGAACCCTGAATTTTGAAGAAAGCCTCCCGAAGGCACACTCAACAGATTTGCGTGCTCTTGAGAGGCGATAATTAAAATTTCTTTTCCCATTATTTAGTCCTCTAGCAGGATAAGGTCTCATAATATTATCCTGCAGAGGAAAAGCTTCATCAGCTACAAAATAGTGGGGGAATGGTAAATTTTCTCCTGGTAATGCAGAAGGAGGTGGGATACTTAATTGGCCGTTTTGGAGAAGTTGGCCAAATAAGGAATTTCGTAAAACCCCACCATCACTATTTCTTCCATAATCGCCGACACTTATGATTGTAAACAGAGAGTCAGCATCCGCAACAGCAAGCAATACAACAGAAAAATAACTGTTGTAATTGATGAATGCTGACCCACTGTTTTTGGGACGACAAATTCTTATATGCTTTCCATCAATACTACCTATACAATTAGGCATCTGCCATAAGTCTTCGTACTTCTTGGCTATTGATTCCCAGTCTTCTTTCTTCGGTGATGGCATATACATTGGTTGCAGTTCTTCCCATAGTGCATCGCATGTGTCATACACTATTTTTCTTATTGTTGTTTCACCACGAAGAAAGTCAAAAGACATCGCTCGGAAGCTAGCACCTGTAGCCAGAAACCTGGAATATAAGAATGTTTTATTTTTTGTTTATAAATTATTAAAAAATTATTTTATTGACAATGATCACCAATGTTTGAAATTGAAAATAATTTTTTTTCCTATTTATGCATTAGTTATACAGTAGTATAGTATATAATTTTAAATCTATTGTATATATAATAGTTTACATCACGTAAAATTTAAGTTTTTAAAAAATTGTGATTAAAATAATAAAAATCTGATTTAAATTAAAAAAAAATTAAATTTTTTTAAATTAAGAAGATATTTTTTATACACCCTGATAAGTACAGTTAGGGAATTTCAGTTAGTATTATGGTAGAAATTTCTGACATCTATATGCATATAATTAATGTGTGTAAATGAAAATAATCATCATAATTCATACATGTAAAGTAATTAATCATTACAGATCTTGCAAAAAGATTAACAAATCATCTCTAAATAAAACCAAAAAATAGAAAATGTAACATGCAACTTACCGAAGAGTAATTAATAGTCTCTCTTCTACAGGTACTGAGAGCCTGTAATTTGTGTCTTTTTTCCTTATCTTGTGGTCAATAAGTTCTTTCAATTTGCTGAAAGTATCAGGAAACATCCGGTAGAAAGATTGAAACTTCGAAGGATCGTCTTTCAGATCTTTCGTTATAGAAAAAATTCCTTGAGAAGGCTGCTGCAAATTCAATGGATGCACCCAATGTTTTCGTTGTCGTTTTCGTTTTTGATTTTTAATCAACTGATTCATCAGTATCAAATCAAAGTCTTCGTCCGAGGACGAAGCGTTTAGCCGTGGAAATCCAGACATCGTGCTTTCCATATGACGTTTATGGCAAATATGGCGTTTATGGCGATATCATGCTTGCGCTAGCGCGTCTGTTTTCCTTGTACGGCGCATGCGTGTGTGAAACAGTACGCTTCTCCGGTGTGCGGATACTTCAGACATTTATCTCACGTGTCGCATTGCTGACGTAGCAGCGAGCGGCTGTCTGAAACATCTGCTTTTTCGGTGTGAGGCCTGCCTTACAGAACTCTATTGAGCTGCTTCAGCATCCCCCTCGGGACGATTGCTTATCCAAAAAGCGCGCACGTGCCTTGAGGCACGCCTATTTATAATCTCATGGAGGCCTGGTCACATGACCGCGCAAAACTTGCAGAGATTCGCTGGCACACTTATATCTGGGCTTGAGAAATTATATAACCAAAGGGATTGTATAAAAATTTACAGGGGCATATAAGAGATGCCTAGAGTCAATTCCTTTGTTCTCAAAACGAAAACGAAATGTAATTAATTCACCCAAGGAAATTTAAAAGAATTTAGAATTTTGAAAGGGTTTAGGGTTTTTATATGTTATATATATATATATATACCGAATTCCGAGAAGCGCCATTAAAAACCTTCGTATCTAGGCCGTATATGGGCACGTTGAATCCGTAGACAAGAAAGTCCTTCTATGATGTGTGAGAGGGTGGGAAAAGGTACGATCCCCTTGACGTCTTCCATGTCTGTGTTCGGTCAAAACTGAGGTGGCACCAGAGGGTGGTGTTGGTTCACCTACCCGTTGAAATCTATAAACAATTCTCTCAAATTATGTGCGAATATCTTCATTGACAGGTGCCCCGCATTGGAAAACAAACAATGAAAACTTTAAGAGCAGTGTTTCACGAAACAAGAAACATACCCAAAAATCTGGATCTGTTTGTTAAGTATTATCTACATGCTGTGATTAAAAGCACATCAAAATAATACATAATTTAAAAATATTAATCCATTTTTTAACAAAGTTTATGAAAAGAGCAAATTGTAGAGCATACAAAAAAACTGTGCCTTTAAACAGCAGATGATGTTGTATCTCGCAAAGCCGTAAAATTAAGTCGACAAGCAAACAAAAGAAGTGGGGCAGTTAACTCTTTAGATTTCCCTCACACGTGGGGAAACAAGTGCAATACAGAAAAAGATCGAAATTTTAAAGGAAAAAAACTTTTTTCATTCCTTCAGTCTTGGTTTCCAATAGGAAGTAAAAGCTGCCTTTTAAAATGGTATTTAAGCTTTAAAAAAATATTAACTTGATTTGTAATTTTTCAAGTGCCACGATCCTTCCAAAATTATAATTTTTGCTATTATTTTTATCAGATTTCCATGATATATTTTCACTGAATTCTTCTACGTTTCATTTTTTTATTTTGGTAAAAATCTTCAGTTGTCCTTTATGGCTGGATTTCAGCCGCACAGTGACGACGTGGTTAGGGTATCAGCCTATCACGGCTGGGGAGCGGGTTCGAATTCCTCATAAGACATAGTCGTAATCGGGAAAATAGTCAACCTTCCGCTTGCAAAAGAAGCAGCTCCGTATCGAAAGAACAGCTGCAATCTACCATCCATCGCAGTAGTCATCGGTTGTAAATAAAATTTCTTCCGTGTGTGTTTATGCTTTTATTTGTGGTATTATACTCACATAAACAAAAGACTGGGGCATCAAAAGTGTGAACGCCAAGGATCTTAGCAACAGCAATATTGTTGTTTTTTCTAATGTGTGGCAGGAAATGTATTCCAGACCAGGCCCATATAAGCTTGGCTGCGGGGTGCGGTTTCAGTTTATAATGGCACCACAAGTTTTGGAGTCCAACTTAGCCAGGTGCCACTTCAATTTTGACCGAGCAACCCCAGGGGTGACATCTGGGGGTATCGTACTTCCCCCAACCACTGACCTCAAAAAAGGACTTTCCAGTCCACGGATTTGACGAGCCCATATCTAGCCTAGACACGAAGGTATTTAACGGCGCTTGTCGGGATTCGATCCGAGCACCCTCAGTACCGAATTTAAGATATCAAAATAACAATTTTATGAACAACATTCTTAATTACCGTAAGCCGAAAATATTGTTTTAATTATTATTTTATTCTGTTCCGTCAAGTAATGATTTAATTCTATTCTAAAACTCCTCCTACTTGTATTTTTACCTTCCCCCAAAGAATTTAAGATATCAAAATAACAATTTTATGAACAACATTCTTAATTACCGTAAGCCGAAAATATTGTTTTAATTATTATTTTATGCTGTTCCGTCTAGTAATGATTTAGTTCTATTCTAAAACTCCTCCTACTTGTATTTTTACCTTCCCCCAAAGAATTTAAGATATCAAAATAGCAATTTTATGAACAACATTCTTAATTACCGTAAGCCGAAAATTTTGTTTTAATTATTATTTTATGCTGTTCCGTCTAGTAATGATTTAATTCTAATCTAAAACTCCTCCTACTTATATTTTTACCTTCCCCCAAAGAACTTCTGAATTATCTCAATGTCAATCACTGACTGTGGCCTCATATCGCAGTCGGAAGGGCGTTCACTCGCTGGTCTTTCGTCTGGAGTTCGATTTCCAAGTACGACATTTTTTTTCTCAAATTAATACATGCCTTAAAAACTATTTTACTTTTATTTTTAAATATTTTATTTTTTAATTTAATTTTTTATGATGAGGGCCTATTTTTATATATATTTTACTTGACTGAGCATGTGTATCGTGATTAATATTAACTTACTCACTGGAGTTAAAAGTCTATAGACTAAAGCACCCCGTGAACTTTATATTCCTGCATCCAGCATCCAGTATGGATTATTTTGAAGCACTTTCAACTCCTAAAACATCACTTAATCAAGTTAATACTTTTGATAGCATAAATAGGATTTTAAAATGTAACTGTTGTCGTCTGTATTGTTCAGCTCATTAATTCGGTGACTTCCTGCTTTCACAAATCCTTCGTATTTCCACATGGCACTCGTCAGAAAAATAATTTTGTTCGTCTGTGGCTGTGGAGGTCCACATTTTAAAGCCTTCACAAGCAACACATAAGTTTCACATGAAGGAATTTAGCGGCTTACCACAAGTAAGACGTGTAAATGAGTTTTCCTAACGAATGAAAATGGAAGTGAAAGAAAACACCGAGTAGTAAAATACTGATTTCTATAAACTACGTCATTTGTAAAAAATTCTTTTACAACTTATAATCATACGGATCCATCATTTATAGCTTTTAATCATACGAAGAGAGTATTGATAGCTTTGAATCATGCTTAAATCATATTGAGAGAGTATTGATAGCTTTTAATCCCACGGAGAGTATTAATAGCTTTGAATCATGATGAAATCATATTGAGAGAGTATTGATAGCTTTTAATCATACGGAGAGAGCATTGATGAGTTTTAATCATACGAAGAGAGTATTGATTGCTCTTCCTCATGCTTAAATCATATTGCGAGTATTGATAGCTTTCAATCATATTGAGATAGAATTGATAGATTTTAATCATACAAAGGGAGTATTGATAGCTTTTAATCATGTGTAAATCATATTGAGAATATTAATAGCTTTCAATCATAGTGAGTTAGTATTGATAGTTTTTAATCACATGGAGAGAGTATTGATAACTTTGAATCATGCTTAAATCTTATTGAGAGAGTATTGATAGCTTTTAATCATATTGAGAAGGTCTTTTAATCATACTGTACGATCATTAGAATATTTAAGAATAGAGAAAAATAAAAAGAACAATACACAAAACTTTCCAATTAGTTAAATAAGATTTATTTTGTTAATGGAATTTATTAATAATACAACTGCGATGCAATGGGAAATAATTTTCAATAATAAGCTAGAATTCACTTACGAAAAATGGTGTGGCTGAATAGTTTAAGGAAATCCATTAGTTTTATGCCATAAATACGTTTTAAATAAAATGTCATAATGTGATTTTACAAAAAAAATTGGATGTTCCGATTTTTAAAAAATATTTGGAATTTCTCAAAAGAATGAAAGAATAGGATAACAGAATAGTAGCAAAAAGCGTTTTCAAGAGAAATTCCACTATAATCATAGAACGACTAACCAAAAACAATCAGAAGGAAAAATTACCTAAAATGCATCACAATCTTTTCACAATCATGATAATAAAATAATAAAACTTCTATTAAGTCTGAAGCAATAAATGTTTAAACAAATTATTCCAAAAATTCTTAAAAATCAAGAAAGAAAATTACCAATTTAAACATTAATCTTTAAGGTATTAATTCTAATACATAATAAGTAAAATTTTAAAAAACAAACAAAAAATTTTACAGGTGCTGCCATCTTTTTACAGAAAGGTAGAGCAATACTGAACACATACGGATCATTTAATCTTTTAATCATATTGAGAGAGCTTGATAACTTCTAATCATACGAAGAGAATATTGATTGCTTTTAATCATGCTTAAATCATATTGGGAGTATTGATAACTTTCAATCATATTGAAATAGTATTGATAGCTTTTAATCATAACAAGGGAGTATAGATAGCTTAAATCATATTGAGAGTTTTGATATATTTTAATCATATTGAGAGAGTACTGATAGTTTTTAGTCATACTGCGAGAGTATAGATAGCGGGTAATTAACATATTTTAGCGTCCAACGGAAAAGGAGCCAGTTCTGTAAAGGTAAAAGCATTAACCAAAATAACAAGAAGTTAGACATGGTACATTAGCGAGGCACCAGAGAGCAGGGCTCTATATCCTCGGTATGGATAATTTTTTGTGGCTATATTTCCGTTCTCAGGATTAAAAGAAAAGTGTTGACTTGAAAGTTAAAAGAAATAATAATAATAATAATAATAACAATAGTTAAATAATAAATAAATAGATAAATAGATATAAATAAAAATAATTCTGATAATAGTAATAAATAAATAAATATAACTTTGACAACTATTTAATGTGGCAAATTAAGGGGGAAAAAAGATACGGTAGCAGACGATTAAACAAAATCAGAAGGTAGTCTTGAGGTCGATCCATCAAGAAATGACTGGTCAGAGCCAGAAGCGCCGGCAATTATAATTTATAATTTAAAAGAGTTTGGAGGGAAAGTTAAGAATGGGAAAGGAGACCAGGGTGAATAATCAAAGTGGCCTAAGGACGACTGTAGCATTCCCTTGGGTCCTAGTCGGGGAGCAGGGCCGGCGCTAGCAGTTTCGCCGCCCCGGGCAAAAAGGTAAAATGCCGCCCCTTTATAACAAAAATTAAAAGAGATAACCTAAACCCTTCCCATGCTTAGTAGTAAAATTAAACATGAGCAAAAAAATTGGTATTAAAAATGTTGGCCAAAAATGCAAATTTCTTGATTTATGATTTTGGCACTAAATTGAAATTAAGGTTGCACAGAAAAAAAAGAAAAGAAACAAATCTAGTATATAATTATAAAATGAATATATTAAAAAGATAGGAAATCAAATTATAGAACCACTAAAAATAAAAACCTAATTATTAAAAATACAGTTAAACTGAATTTAAATCGTTTTATTCTGCAACCGTTTATTCTGCAATCGTTTTATTCCAACATGCAGGAAACAATTCGAATTTTTTTTTAAATGAAGAATGAAGATATCATGGTCTTCATAACCTTCTCTTAACATAGTCCAAACGGTTTTAAGCCAGTTATCAGAAACTCCTGCTGGCACGGCGGCCATAAGATGGCCGAATGGCTAGGGCGCTGACTTTCGGTTCAGATCCTGTGGATTCGAGTCCCACTGTTGGCATGGCTGTTTGAAGCCGTTCGGAATCGGATTTAAACTGTAGGTTCCGGTCTAATTATCCCTCTTGTAGCAAAAAGTTGACCGTAGCGCTCCAAACCAAACCAAATCAAACCTGGTGGCACGGCCTTTGATTCTCCACTGATTCTTCCGAACAAAATGGAATGCGTCTCCCGAAATTTCTGGATCCACGAAGTTGAACAAACGAAATCATGTTTTTTAAAGAACTTCGCAAATTCATTTGTTTTCGCTTGCAAAATCAGTCTGATAAGGGAAATGTTCGCACTCCTTTGAATCTTAAACCAATGTGAAAGGGCTTCTTCTATGTCAGCATGTGGACTTTTTCGAAGTTTCTTAATTTTAGTCCGTTTTTTTTTTTTAAGATAAAAAATGGATAAAATAGTTGAAGAACAACGTGATGCTACTTCCCAATTAACATGTTCTTATAAGCGATTTATTTTTCCAGAAACAAATTAATTTTAAGTCACTAAAAGCTATATGTTCTTATTAACGATGCTATTATAAGCGGATTTTATATCCATTATTACACATGAGAATTCGCTGGGAACTAATAATTCCGTTCTTTTAAACGATATGTTTTTATAACCGGTGTTCTTATAAACAGATTTTACTGTACTTGAAAACATGTTTTTACCTAAATAAAAATAATTATGTGTTTAATTGCATAATATTATTTGTGTTTTAGAAAAGTAATCAAATTATTCTTCAAATATTTTTGTGTTATAAATGCTGTTTGCTGTACAGGATTTATGATAACAATAGATGTCCTGCTTCGGTATTCAACATGGATTAAATAAATTATTCACTTTGTGTTACTTCCTGATGGTGCTGTGTGGGAGGGGGAGGGTGTTGAGGGCTATAAATCTCAGATTTTGGCTGAAGTTTTAAATGAAACTTATATTGTTTCTCTCCATCTCTGTATGCTTTCTAATGAACTGCTTTCTCTGATGATACCGATTCTCGAAATATACTGATTTAATGTAATGTTGCCGAATGCATGTTAACTGAAACTCACATAAAATCTCTTCGTGTACTGAGTAGAGTTTGAAATCATATAAATATCTAGAGAGGGATATTATATATCTCTTTATTTCCTTGTCAAAGGAATGAATGAACTATTCCCTAATGACACAAAATTTAAAGTTTCTCAAATCCCAAGATTTCATTTTTTATCAGAATAATAATAACACAACAGAGGAATATCACAATAGTCAAAACATTTATTTATTCAAACAATGCTAATGGTAACAACCATGAAGCTACATCTAGAAGGAGCGTAAGCTTCAATGGGGAATTCCTCGAAAAATGGACCGATTATGGTCGATCACCGGCAGATGGCGCGACATGTTCTACTGGTTCGCATTTTTCATTGAGTTATATGGACACGTGTTTTAGAAAATTGTTTTACAAATTTTTAAATTTATTCTGTGCACAGATATGCCAACATGTTTTTCACCTGGTTGTTCCAGTGGCCAGATTTCATTATAAATTATGTTGCTGGTTATGTTGTTAGGAGGATCAGTAGATTTTCTAAATGTGACCAATGCATTCAAAACTTACCATTATAAACAGCAATACTGATCAAAATAAATTAATTTTTTTATAAAGTAAAGGTTCTTTATTATACCCTTCAGAATTGTGTTTAAAAGCAATTAATATTCTAAAAATTGCAATAATCAAAACTCTAAATTTTAATAAACTAAATAATAAATTAATTTTTTAAGTGATAAAAGAAATTTATACTGGTCCTCTTATGCCAGAAATAGGTTGCAATGAGCAACATAACATTAATTTAATTCAAAATGTTTTCAAATTTTTCTAATTACGCGCATGCATTTTATATGAAAACAAGAAAATAAAAATTCCCCACTCTGTGTTTAAGTTAAAAAATTAAGAAAACAGTCAAAATTATAAATCACATTAATTATTAAATTTAAGCTTTTATTTTATATTACTTTTGAATTGAATATCAATAAATAATGTTATAAATATCTGTAAAACCTGACATGTATAATTTTTTGTTCAAATTTATATATAGTAAATTGTATATCAAGCAAATTGTATATTTTTCAAGTAAATATCAAGTAAATTGTATATTTTTTATTTTAAAATAATGTATTAATAGTGTATGTTGTTAGTTTCAATTTTTTATAATTATGAAATATTTTTCTTATATTCAACATATTTTGTGGTTATGGCAAATTAAGATACACGTCTGAGCTAAAGCCATCATTTTTTAAATTGTTCACAGAAATAAAATATTTCCACTATGTAAACTTCATAAAACTGGTGAATATGCTGAAACCTTAATATAGAATTTAATTACTGTTAAGTTAGTTTTGATAAGTAAATAAGTTTTCATTGTATGATAAAAAATGTTGTCACTATAAATGCTTATGCAAAATCTGTTGTGTATAATTAAAAAAGTAATTAATATTTTCCGATCTTTTTACTGTGAGTACAATAAAACCCATACTTTGTGTAACTAGCTCGCTCTAGAATATAATGGATCATTATTTACTATTTCCCTTAAGGGGAGTGGTCACTTTTACGTACCTTTAAAAGTATCATTTTTTAGTCCTATGTTTGATTGTATGTACTACTCATGATTTTTGCTTGATTTACATGAAATTTTCTGAGTAACTGCCTATAATACTGTTTATTATAGATGCAATTTTTCAAGGTAATTAATAAAAATTACTTTTTATGCATAAAAAGTGAATAATTTTTTTTTTTTTAAATCGAGCATTTTGCAGTGAACTACTGTGCGCATTCTGTCAAAATAAATTATTAAGGTACATTAATAATTTTTTACTATATGTGATTACAATACTTCAGGTAACAATATCCAGCACTATTATTCTAAAATATATTAAAACATTTTAGTACGTGCTATTTTTAATTAGAAATTTCAAGAATGACTGAGTAAAAGCTTATAAAAAAATTCTTTAAAAAAATTAAAATATATTAAGGTTAAAAAATTTGGTGGATTTTGTTGTCTAAAGTGTTGTAATCACATATAGTAAGTAATTATTAATGTACCTTAATAATTTATTTTGATACAATGCGTACAGTAGTTGACTGCAAAATGCTAGATTTTTAAAAAATATTCACTTTTTATGCATAAAAAATCATTTTTTTTATTAATTACCTTAAAATATTGCATATATAATAAACAGTATTATAGGCAGTTACTCAAAAAATTTCATGTAAATCAAGCAAATATCATGATTAGTACATACAATCCAGCATAGGTCTAAAAATGATACTTTTAAAGGTATGTAAAAGTGACCACTCTCCTTTTAAGGAGGGAGATCACATTAAACCCTTCAAAAAACTCAATATTTTATTGTGATTTAATTTTGAAGAATGGAATATAAGGAATCTTATGAAAAAAATTTAAGTCGATACGACAATTAGAACCGATTTTATGGCCAAATGTTTAAAGCTAATAATAAAGTAATTGATAGAAAATTTAAACTTTAAATTGCTTTTTCTAAACACTGTTATTTTGAAAGTTGTGCGCACTATTTCTTCAAAACTAATCATCACAAATTGATAAAAAATTTGTATACATGTATATCTTGCATGTTTCTACACTTTCTACCTAAATTTAGGTATTTTTTCACAGAAATTTTTTTTTTTTAATTTATATTTTTTTATACATTACAATACATTTGACTGAAAAATATTTTTTTGTGAATTATGGTAACTCTTTTACCCCCTTAAGAATTTTAATGTTTAAATAAGAATTTTTTAATAAGAATTTTTAACGTTTAACCCCCTTAAGAATTTTAATGAAGTTTAGCAAAAATGGCAGTTCAAATAAACATTTTGAATGAAGATAAACAATTTTTAAGTTGAATACATAAATTCATATTAAAAATGCACTTTAAAAAAAACTTATTCCTTTTGAAAAATACGAAAAATCCTTATTAAAGTGTATGGTTTTCGTGTTATAGCGACAACTGTTCAGGCGCGCGCGCCATCTAGTGGTGGCGACCAAATCGGAGACACATTTTTAACACTGAGCTTCCCCTCCTTCTGTAGCTTCATGATCGTTGTATATAATATAAATATATTTATACATATTTTTGGCATTAATTGCATACATTAACCGTTGTATTTAATTTGAATGTACTCCGTAGCGAAATACGGGTTTTCATCTAGTAATGACATATAAGTTTTATTTAGGAATAAGTGTACACGCATTGATTGACATTGACAAAGTATGTTAGCGAGGCACCGCAAAGCAGAAATCCATATCCTCGGGGGTTTTTTGGCTTTATTTCCGTTCTCAGAATTGAATAAAAGTGTTAACGATGAAAGTTAGAAAAAAGTAATATCATGAAGCTACAGAAGGAGGAGCAGCTCAGTGTTAAAAATGTGTCTCCCTTTCTGTCGCCGCCACTAGAGGGCGCTCGCGTGCACTGGCGGGCGGCTTAGACACGGACAACCATACGCTTTAATATGGATTTTTCGTATTTTTCCTAGCGAAAACAAGTTGTTTTATTTTAGTGCGTATTTAATATGAATTTATTTATTCAATTTAACAATTTTTTATTTTCATTCAAAATCTTTATTTCAAGTGTTTATTTTGCTACATTTCAATAAAATTCTTAAAGGAAATGAAATTACAGTAAAGAATTGTGAAGAAAGTTTTTTATCATTGTTCATAATCTCTTATGGAAACAAAAATGTGAGAAATAATACTGATTAACCAAAACACACACACACACATAGTAGAAAAGCAACATTTTCTATCAATCACAAATAAATTCTTATCAGGACTAATAAAATAGGAAGTCAATTCAGTATTTAATCAGACAATACTTTAAAATATCCTCCTTTGGAAAAAAATCAGTCAAAGCATCTCAGATTACACTTTTTAAAACCGGAGGTATAATCGTCAAGTTGGTAAATTACTGAATACAAATTTTTTCAGGGAATTAAAAAGAAAAAAACAAATAACTTTGACAAAAACAAATCAGCTATATTTTTGAATTTTCACAAAGTACGCATTTTATTGCATAAGTAGATTTTGTACGCAGATTTTGCATAAGCATTTATAGTAACAACATTGCTTATCATACAATGAAAACTTATTTACTTAAGGGGTGTGGTCACTTTTACGTACCTTTATAAGTATCATTTTTAGACCTATGTTCGATTGTATGTACTACTCATGATTTAAGCTTGATTTATATGAAATTTTTTGAGTAACTGCCTATAATATTGTTTATTATAGATGCAATTTTTCAAGGTAATTAAAAAAATTGACTTTTATGCATAAAAAGTGAATTTTTTTTTAAAATCGAGCATTTTGCAGTCAACTACTGTGCGCATTCTGTCAAAATAAATTATTAAGGTACATTAATAATTTTTTACTATATGTGATTACAATACTTCAGGCAACAATATCCAGCAACATTATTCTAAAATATATTAAAACATTTAAGTACGTGCTATTTTTAATTAGAAATTTCAAAAATGACTGAGTAAAAGCTTATAAAAAATTCTTTAAAAATTAAAATATATTAAGGTTAAAAAATTTTGGTAGATTTTGTTGTCTAAAGTGTTGTAATCACATAGTAAGCAATTATTAATGTAACTTAATAATTTATTTTGATAGAATGCGCACAGTAGTTGACTGCAAAATGCTCGATTTAAAAAAAATATTCACTTTTTATGCATAAAAAATCATTTTATTTTTTTATTAATTACCTTGAAATATTGCATATATAATAAACAGTATTATAGGCAGTTACTCAAAAAATTTCTTGTAAATCAAGCAAAAATCATGAGTAGTACATACAATCCAGCATAGCTCCAAAAATGATACTTTTAAAGGTACTCAAAAGTGACCACTCCCCTTAAGGGGAGTGGTCACTTTTACGTACTTTAACTAACTTACGTAATTTAACTAACTTAATAGTGATTAAATTCAATATTATGGTTCCAGAATTGTCAGGAATTACCTTCAAGTTGGTAAATTATCGATTACAAATATTTTCAGCAAATTAAAAAGAAAAAACCCCAAATAACATTGATATGGACAAATCAGCTATATTTTCGCATTTTTACAAAGTATGGGTTTCATCGTAATCACAGTAAAAAGATAGGAAAATATTCATTTTTTTTTAAATTATACTCAACAGATTTTGCATAAGCATTTATAGTAACAACATTCTTTATCATACAATGAAAACTTATTTACTTATCAACTAACTTAATAGTGATAAAATTTAATATTAAGAAAAGTTAACTGGAAATATTTTATTTCTGTGCACAATTTAAAAAAAAAAAAAATGATGGCTTTAGTTAAGACGTGTAGCTCAATTTGCCATAACCACAAAATATATTGAATAGAAGAAAAGTATTTCATAATTATAAAGAACTGAAATTAACAACATACACTATTAATACATTATTATAAAATAAAAATTAAATGTGTGATATACAATTTACTATAGATAAATTTATATACGTAAGTATCGTACATCTTTTATTGATGAGCGATTTCCTTTAGAGCAATAGTAATTAAAGTTTAAAATGGAAATATTTTATTTCTGTGCACAATTTAAAAAAAAAAAAATGATGGCTTTAGTTAAGACGTGTAGCTCAATTTGCCATAACCACAAAATATATTGAATAGAAGAAAAGTATTTCATAATTATAAAGAACTGAAATTAACTACATACACTATTAATACATTATTATAAAATAAAAATTAAATGTGTGATATACAATTTACTATAGATAAATTTATATACGTAAGTATCGTACATCTTTTATTGATGAGCGATTTCCTTTAGAGCAATAGTATGAGTAATTATTTACATCTTTTTACATACAATAGAGCTTTGTGAACACGTGATGATTATTTTTGATGGGATATAGGGATGATTGAAAAATAAAACACGCTTATTTCCAGCAGAACTTAAGATGTCTTAACTTTGCGTTCACTTAAAACACTGTAAATGAAGCTGTAATTTTCTCTCATTATTATACATCTTATATTAACACAAAACAATAATAATGTTCTTACCTTAGGAGCAGCAAATATACTAGGATTTCTCTGTCCAGTTTCTTTATTTCTTTTTAAGGCTGATCTATAGCCAGTAGAACAACCCGGAGCAAAACACGTGTTTGGCATATTTCTGCACACAGAATAAATTTTAAAATTTATAAAACAACTTTCACCACCACGCCGTATAACTCAATGTAAAATGGTCACTTCGCTTGCATGTCGCGTCCTCTACCGGTGAGCGACAACAATCGGTTCATTTTTCAAAAAATTCCCCATTGAAGCTTACGCTCCTTCTGTAGCTTCATGAGTAATATAAAATAATGTAAACAAAAAAAAAAATAATAAATACGTTTTACAGGTATTTAAACACCGGCGCACACTTCCTGCAAAAGTTATCGGGACCATTTTCAATCCGATAAGAAGAAATGCAGAGCAACTGTTGTTGAGATTCACACGTGCCGCCTATAATTATCTTGAAGAACATTACAGTGCTGTGGTGCACTGATCTAACGTGATAACTTTTGGTGCATCGACACAAGAATGTTGCAAAGTTAAATAACTATTTTTATTATTAGTATTAAAACTTATTAAAATAACTGATAGGTATCAGTGAGTTAAAAAAACTATCTAATCATAAATTTCTTTCTGTATAGGTAATTTTATACAAATTTATCTTATTAAAAGGAGAAAGAAATCACTGAATTATTCTATTTTTTTCATCTATTAACACTTTCCTGGATTGCGTACCTGAATGTCAAAGCGAAAAATTAATTTGATTTATGAAATAGAAAAGCAAAGTTTCGTTTGATTCCCGTCACAATAGCAAACAAGTAGGTTAAAATAATAGAAATAAAAGCAGTAACTACAAAATGTCTAACATAAAATCAAAGCAGTTGCTACCCAGAGGGTTAAACTTTTAGAGATGAAATTATTTTTATTTATTTTTAAACATTTGCAGCACTGACATATATGCGAAAAAAATAGAAACAGATATTAGTATCTAAGTTATTAGGTTTTTATAGCATCTTCATGTTGATCAATAGAATTTTACGAATTTTGTATTTTAGTGCTGATTTATACATTAGTATTCTTTCATCACTTTTAAAATTGTCTGAAGAAGGTGAAGTTTTCCAAGTAAACATTGCGTTCATGCTGACATGGGATTTCAACGAAATTTTTATTTCAAAGCTACTGAGTGCATAGGCGTAGCATGCTTCAAACTTTTTTTTTTTTTTTTTGGGGGGGGGGGGGGGGAATTTAATTCAGTTAGAGTCCCCCTCCGTGCATTCACTGCCTGGCGATCCTCAAAATTGAAATATTATGATTTTTTTAAATTGAATAACAATAGAATTGATGTTTGAGTAGTATTCAAAAGTTATACAATGAGAAAAATAAATATAGTATAAATAAAATGAGAAAATTATAGCATCGAATTTTTGTTATGGATCACATCATTGTTATAAACTACGTATGTTAAGGCTGAAGACCTAACCGGAATCTTCCCTTTCACAGTTTGTGTAACAGAGTGCTGAGTGTGGTTTTACGAGTTAAATAACTATCAGCAGGTTTTAGACGGACACAAAAAAGAGTTTATTTTAGAAAGACAAAACCATGAAGCTACAGAACCATGAAGCTAAAAAAATCTGCACATTGCATTGATCTAAGATTTACTATTCATAAAACATTTTTTCCTTAAAATAATTTCTAATAATCTCCCAACAATTCTGTTATTTTTTTCTAATAGATAAAACTTTGTACAATTCACTTTTAAAAATTGGTTTAAATTAATTACAAATTAACTGTTCAACAACAAATTAAGCTTGGTAGTAAAATCAGTGTATTTTTGTGCATGCAAAGGTGATCTCCCCCTTAAGAATTTTAATGAAGTTTAGCAAAAAAGGCAGTTCAAATAAACATTTTGAATGAAGATAAACAATTGTTAAGTTGAATAAATAAATGCATATTAAAAATGCACTGTAAAAAAACACATTTCTTTTGAAGAGTACGAAAAATCCTTATTAAAGCGTATGGTTTCCGTGTTATAGCGGCAACAGGTCAGGCGCGCGCGCCATCTAGTGGTGGCGACCAAATCGGAGACACATTTTTAACACTGAGCTTCCCCTCCTTCTGTAGATTCATGGTAACAATATATTGAAGGGAGATCATAAAAACATACAAAAAAAAAAACTGGTAACTTTTTTTTGTGTATTATATACTCAGATCTTCGTTCAACCTTTCAGCTTTTTTCCCTTCGAAATCCACCTATTTTTTCGAGCGAAAGGGTTACGGTCATAAAATTCTACAATATTACAAAGTACGACTGTGCTAGTAACTCTACTGCTAGTTTTTTTTTTTTTTTTTTTTTTTTTTTTTTTTTTTTTTAATCTCGATCTATCGTTTTCGAAAGGACCGACTGAACTAAACGATGGATACGGGAAAACGATAGATGCGGGAACATACAAAAAAGTATTAACATACCTTAAAGTTTGATATCCCTAAAATATATTTACTCACTTACATAAATGCATACATACCCGTAGTGCAACTGAAGATAAAATTACAAAGTTGTACTGAAATCCAAGATAATAATAATAAAAAAAAAGAAATACACGTAGATACTCAGGAATTTTAATTCAAATAGAAGTACTAATCATCGTTTGCTTTTTGGCAGTTTTCTCTCCACATGTAAACAATATTTTTTTTGTGTTGCAAATTGCATCCTTTTCGGTATCGATTATTGTGTGAGAGTATAAGGAAGCGGGAGCCGTGAATCGTTTGTAACTAGAACCATTCCGTTGTACTGGATGGGGTCCGACATAAGACCACCAGGAAGTTCTGCTTCCGTGTGAAACACTCATCGGCCAGTGTAGAACTGCAGTAATCAGAAACTTCTCACACACTAGAACAAACACCAGGGCGCCTCCATACCAAGGCCAACATAAAAGCTGACTGTGAGCCATTGCTGATAAGATCAGAAATGTTGAATAGTTGGTGAATTTGGAATGAGTTGCCGAAAATAGGGTACTCCAGGAGCTAAAGAATTAAGGAACACCAACGACGAACAAATAATGGGAGTGGTACAATAAAGCGAAACCAGGCTAAACAAGAGAAAACAAAAATACGAGACCGTGCATCTCAAATGTTCTGGTTTAAATAGAGCGTCATTCTAGCTCAATCCAGACATTTATATTTCAGGTTCAGTTATTATGAAAAAACGATCGCTCCGATAAATCAATGTAAAGCTGCGATATTCTGAACGAATATTGCGGGAAAACGATGGATTGAGGAACGATCCATGCTGTCATTTTTGCTTGTTTTCTATGGAATTTATTCGGGACTGGGTGAAATAAACCACACATACGGGAAAACGATCGTTCGGGGAACGATCGATCGAGATTCCACTGTATTTTAAATTATTCTACATTCTTCAACCAGAACCCTTTCATCGTCCCTTTAGAAGATTTCCACAGTCACGCCCTGATGTCAAAGAAGAATAAGTGTTGTCAAAGGGAGCATTTTTCTCATCATGTACTGTCAGCGATTATACAGTAATGTCAAGTAGATTTTTGATTTTTCTCCGTTCATTAATTAATTTTATTAGTATTAAATTTTGTACAAGACAAGTGAGATAAAAGTCTTTATAAATTTCATTAAAATGCAATTATACATTGTTTTAAAGGTACTTTTTGAAGAGTTAAGTTATTACTAAATTTAAAATTATTGCAATCTCCATATCATGTTTCCCCTACCTTATTATAAAAAAAAATGTAGACAGTGAGAGAAAGTACTCTAAAAGAGAGATCACCTGAGGTCTACTAACCTACAGATTAGTTACCGTTGTTATACACTGGCGTACCAAAGTGGCGTAGCAAAGGGGGGGCAAGGGGGTCTATCATGCCCCGGGCGCCACTAGCAGAGGGGCGCCAATGTAAGATCCATATATTATATTACTATATGTTTTCGAGGTGGATGCCAATATAAGGTCTATATATTATATTACTATATGTTTTTCAGGGGATGGCCCCAATATAAGGTCTATATATTATATTACTATATGTTTTTCGGGGAGGGCGCCAATATAAGGTATATATATTATATTACTATATTATTTTGTGGGGGGCGCCAATATAAGGTCTATATATTATATTACTATATGTTTTTAGGGGAGGGCACCAACATAAGGTCTATATATTATGTTACTATATGCTTTTCGGGGGGGGGGGAGTGCCAATATAAGATCTATATATTATGTTATATGTTTATCGAGAGCGCCAATATAGGGTCTATATATTATACTACTACATGTTTTTCAGGGGGGGGCGCGCCACAAAGGTATCGTGCCCCGGGCGCCAGTTATGCTCGCTACGCCACTGCTGGCAAATGAGTTTCTATTCAGAAATTTAGAAGAAATAGCGCAGACGACTGCAGCGAAAACCACAGCGAACTTCGATTACGTTAAATTTTCCATCAACAGCTTAACCCTTCAGCGGGCGCGCCCGTGTATAGAGTGCAACATTTTCATAATTTTGAAAAGGTTTGTTTTTACATGCAAGGTTTGGATGTTCTAAGCATTTTCTATTTATAGCTACACCCTTTCTAATGCACGTCTGATCTTTGTATTCGTCTCCTCTGTTGGGATCGCGATTAAAAAATCGTGATTCTAACAGAGGATATTTCTATTTGTTGCATTCTGTGTACAGAGCGCCTGGTCATGTAAGAAAGTATTCCTTTTTTTTATTTTCGGTTATTGCGGTAAAATAATTCTAAGCATTTACAAAGTTGCTTTTCTATAATTATAAATTTAAAAAGACAAATCAAATAAATGTCCTGATGAATTTTTAAATACTAAATAATTATTAATAATTTTGTTCCCGATGTTAAAAGTAATTTTACTTTTCGTAGCATAGGAACATTATGTTTCTATGCTTCGAAAAAAACTACTTTTGTCGACAATGCTGATGCAACGGTGGATGATGATTCTGGTGAGCAAGCGATTACACTGGATTACAATACGACAAAAGCGGAAGTTGTTATAGTGGATCAAATGTGCAGCTATTACAAGGTATCCCGCATATCCCAAAGATGGACACTCTCGTTGTTTTTTAGATTTTTGGACATAATAGGGACCAATTCGTAAGTTGCCCTTAGATCCAATAAACCGGACTGTTTTGAAAGAATGCGATTGTATCTGCAGTCTTTGGCTTTAGAACTTTTCGAAAGCCACTTGAAGACCCGGGCAAATATTCTATCTCTTCCTCCAGACATACCTGGATCCTTACTAAAATATAAAGTGGAAACTTCACGAGAAGCAGAACCAGAGGTATCGGCAAAAAAAAAGAGAGGAAAGTGTAATACATATGCGGACGGCAAAATCATGTAAGCACCACGATAAAGTGTGATAAATGTAATAGTTTTTCATGCAAGGCGGATTGCAAAATCCGTACTATATGTTTGCGATGTGAAGAAATTGAAGAAAACTGAAGAGAATTGAAAAAATTATTTGTGTTTTAAAGATAGATTTTAATTTTTTATGAAATTTTTTTCTTATTCATTTTTGGTCTTTAATTATAAATAATCTCAATATTATCAAAATTTTATATCTTGTCATAAAACGCAGAATTATTATTTCAAATTTGGAAAACAAAATAATTACAAGAGGAATAATCAGGTTTAAACAGACGTTGCATGTTTAGCAACGCGCTCCCGCTAAAGGGTTAAAAATCATACGCAATTTCATACCTGCAAATACAAAAATACTATCTTGTCATGAAACGCAGAATTATTATTTCAAATTTGGAAAACAAAATAATTACAAGAGGAATAATCAGGTTTAAACAGACGTTGCATGTTTGGCAACGGGCGCCCGCTAAAGGGTTAAAAATCATACACAATTTCATACCTGTAGATACAGAAATACAATTGCACATTTAACTTCAGCATTCTAGTCGATCGGAATCCGATCAACCTTGTAAAATAATTTAAGGTAAACCTATTTCGAGTTTCGATTACCGATGATCAAATGAAGTTACTTAAGACCTAATTCTCTAAAAACAATCTGATAGTTAATTTTGCTTCATCATTAAAAAATTGTGATTTCTAGCAGCCTAGTGGACATATATCTTCCTCCTCAGAATTTCTGAGTTACACTAGAGTGTTTACTGAAAGACTTTAATACATGTTATTAATGCATTTCCTAATTTTACTGAACTTAAACAGGATATGGCGTGAATGTGTTTAGAGGGAGATAGTAACAGAGTTTCTTCACTGATCTTATATGATACGGAAAACTTCTTACATGATACCTAGCAAACTTCCAGCACGAAGCATTTTTTTTTTTCCCGCTACGATACCGAAACATTTTTTTTTCATTTCGAAATGCGGCGAGTACCGAATGAGGCGGTGAAAGTCAGAGTGGTGTAAGTCCAAAGCGTTTTACTGCAAAAACTACAAAAAATTCCACTATAAATTGAACAAATTATATTTCATAATTATTATTATGATACTGCAAATAAAAATTATTTGTAATTCCATTATAAATTGAATATAGAGATTACATTTTTGCCCTCAACCAAAAAAAGTTGAAAATGTGACTTACATCACTTTGCCTTTCACCGCCTTAATTTAAATAAACGGGCACGCAAAAGATGATACAAGCCACGCCTTCTATTTTTTACCCACCTTTTCATAACAATCCTATCAACGCTTACAAACTGCTATCATTTCGAAATCCTGTTTTCAAAAGAGATATGGAATGAAAGAAACAGATTTCTTATTTTTTCTAAATTAGAAAATCAGAACTGAACATTATCAACCGATTATATAAAAAGATAATACAAAGACGCTGCTTATTACTTCATTTATATATAGTGTTTTCGTTGCTCTATTTCTGAGCCATTCATTATTCTTCTTAAATTTTAAAAAATTTTAATGTTTTAGAATATGAAGTTGCTCTACATAATGCATTCAGCATGCCAACATTGAACACAGAAAATTCTAGAAATTTGTAGCGTAAGCAATTAATCATGTATTCTCAAAAATTGATGTATAATTCGGCATAAAAGACTATCACCTGAATATTTTTGAATTTTATATTTCTGAACTTTTTTCATGGCACTGGTTTTAGATAATTGCATACTACACAGTACAGCCTTAATTTTCCAGATAAATTACTAATATCCATTTATGTACATGGTAATTAAATTTAACATAAAATTTTACACCAAATAGGAATAATCTGGGGAAACGTATTCAAAAGTATGTAAAATTTGTACGAACTCATTCCTATGTTTATGTTTATGTAGTAATACTTAATTTTTGTATGAGTGCATTAGAAAAGTATTGACAATACCCTATATTTTTGGATTTTGTTTTATCGAGTAGAGACACAAAATGTTCAATTGTAACATTCTTTATTAAATTTTTTGTGTGACACATTCAGGAGAGTGGTTTTTTCATTAATTATATAGACTTAACTGTTTTCAGTATGATATCTCAGCATTAACTGCTTTATTGTTAATTCAGTATTTAAATGAAGACTAACTTGTAAATGTAAAAGTGTACGTATGAAAAGTTAATGATGGTTATTATTTTTATGAAAATTTTCGTCTCTGTGTCTTAACTTTAGAAAAACTTAATTGTTTTTATAGATATTGTTACTGCCGTATAAATAAAGATGAGGAAAAAGCACCAGATTTCATTTGGAAATATAGTTAACAACTGAAGTTATTGGATGATCATAGCTTCGTCAAGATCGTTTCTTTTATTACGCCAGTTAATTTAGTAATGTCAGCATCGGAGGGCGTGGCTCAAGCAAAACTGCTCCTCCCTTACAACCAGGGAAGGTTGTTTCAAAGCAGCATATAAGAGGGTTTAATACATACCTTTCAGGTTCACATACTTGAAAACATGATTTTTACCTAAATAAACTAAATTATGTGTTTAATTACATATTATTATTTGTGTTTTAGAAGCGAAATCAAATTATTCTTCAAATAATTTTGTGTTTTCAATGCAGTGTTTGCTGTACAGGAATTATGATAAAAATAGATGTCCTGCTTCGGTATTCAATATGGATTAACTTAATTATATATACTATGTGTTACTTCCTGATGATGCTGTGTGGAAGGGGGGAGAGTGTAGAGGGTTATAAATCTCAAAGCTTTGGCTGTACTTTAAATGAAACTTATATCGTTTCTCTCCATCTCCGTTTGCTTTCTAATGAACTACTTTTTCTGATGATACCAATTCTCGAATTATACTGATTTAGTGTAATGTTGCCGAATGTATGTTAACTGAAACTCACGTGAAAACCTTTAGGGTAATGAGTAGAGTTTGAAAACATATCAATATCTGTTCCGTACTGATAACGGCAATTTCCGGCGATTGTAGCGCCATCTATTGGTTGTATGAAAAAACGCGCCAGTGTGAAACTTGTTCTAACGATACAAGCGGCGCGAAAGAGCGGCGCGAAAGAGAAATGCCGCGCGACACAGCGGCACAGCGACGATGGCTACGATAACAGCGGCAGTGCGGTAGAGCGGCGGCGGCAACGAGCAAAAATAAAAGGCTGGGTGAAATTTTCCGTCAATTTCTAACATGCCGTCATCCCGTGAACTAGCTAAGCTCCTGATTTTGAGTGAAAAAAGCTCTTTTTGGAAGCGCAAGTTATTAAAAGGCAAGAGGAATCATAGAGTTCATCCTATTATTAAGAGACGAAATGTTTTAGGAGAATACCATCATCTGTTTCACGAATTAAGAAATGATGAAAAAAGATTTTTTGAATATACAAGAATGTCCATCAGAACATTCAACTTCATACTCCATAAATTAGCCCCTCGCTTGTCGAAGAAAAGGCCAGGCCTTCCACTGCAAGTTTCACTCGAAGAGACACTTGTTGTAACTCTCAGGTACGAAAAAATTTGTTATTAAGTTATATCACACTTTTAATAAGGAGTTGAACTTATATGTATAATATATATATATATATATATATATATATATATATATATATATTAATGTATTAATATATATATATGTATATGTATATACATATATATATGTATATATATATATATATATATACACATATATATATATGTATATATGTATATATATATATATGTATATACAGTGGACGCTCGTTAATTCGAACTCGGTTAATTCGAACTTTCGGTTAATTCGTACTAATCCAAAGGCCCCAAAACACTTGTATTGGAGTTAATGTTAAAAATATCTCATTAATTCGAACTAAATTTTCATCACTTCGGTTAATTCGAACTAAAAATTTGGCAAAAAAAAATTCTTTTTCCTCGTTTAATGGAGAAAATACACACTGTATTTATTATTTTGTGTGTCAAAATTTCTTTTCTTTGTAAAGAGTCACATGCCTGCATTCCTAGACTATTGCATGTCCGCTAAACGTTAGTAGCTATTGTACTTCTTATTAGTGCTAAAAGGAAAAAGCAATTTTCCTATATTTGGATCGATTTTCTGAGAATTTCAGAAAAACTAGTTTTTACTACAGATTCTAGGAAGCTGCGTCAGTTATAACTGCAGTGCAGACAAGTTAATATGGTCTAGTTTTTCTTCCTCATTTTGTGGTGTGAACATGTAAAAATTCAGGATGTCTACACTTGGAAAGTACAAAACCCTAACTTTGGAGACAAAGGTAGAAATTTTAAAGAAAGTAGAGAATGGAGAATGTAAAACAAAGTTAGCAGCTAACTATGGAATTAAAAAAAATACCTGGTCAACTAATTTGAAAAACAAGGAGTCAATTTTAGATTCATGGGGAAAATCAAAATTTGCTAGAGGAAGGAAACGCATGGGAAATGCGTCCCAAGAAGTTCTAGAAAAAGCTCTACTGCTATGGTTTCAGGATGTTAGATCTCGAAATTTTCCGATAAATGGGCCCCTAGTGCTGACGAAGGCTGATGAATTGGCAAGTAGAATGGGTATTGAAGATTTTAAATGCAGTGATGGATGGCTTTCTCGATTTAAGTCAAGGCAAAATATTTCTTATCAAACTGTATGTGGCCAAAGCTCTGATGTAAACGAAGACGTATACACTAATTTCGGTAGGAAACTGCCAGGGCTTTTCTCTACTTACCCGCCGAAAGATATTTTTAATGCGGCCATAATGGACAAAGCCATAATGGACTCGGAAAGCATTAAAATTAAAACTCTGAAAGGATTTATTCAGATGGAACCTTCCTCTGAAAATGAATTGAAATGTTTACTTCAAATCGAGAAGCTGGCTGAACAATGTAGGCATCATAAACAGAGCCAAGCATCCATTTTACAGTTTTTCCCCAAAGTGTAATTCATATTTTTAATAAAAGTTTACTTTATACTGCATATCTTCTGCTTCATATAATGAATAAGGTAAGTCTGTATTGCTTTTTAATATGTTTAACTTTAGATAACATAGTATAATATATTTTCTGGGGTTATACATACTAGGAGAGTTTCTTCTTCTGTGATACACATTTAAAGTTATTTATTTTGTCTTAACATCGGATAATTCGAACTTCGGATAATTCGAACTGTTTTCTGAGAACCTTTGAGTTCGAATTAACGAGCGTCCACTGTATATATACATATATATATATATGTATATATATACATATATATATGTATATATATATATATATATACATATATATATGTATATATATACATATATATATGCATATACATATATGTACATGTATATACATATATGTATATGTATATACATATATATATATATGTATATACATATATATATATATGTATATGTATATACATATGTATATGTATATGTATATACATATATATATGTATATGTGTATACATATATATATATGTATATGTATATACATATATATATACGTATATATATATATATATATATATATATATATATATATATATATATATATATATATATATACATATATATATATATATGTATATACATATAATACATACATATATATATATAATACATACATATATATATATAATACATACATATATATATAATACATACATATATATATATAATACATACATATATATATAATACATACATGTATATACATGTATATATCACACACACACACACACACACATATATATATATATATATATATATATATATATATATATATATATATACATATATATATATATATATATATATATATATATATATACTCTAGTTGGTTCAATTTTCTTTTTTCTGCCATCTTTTAGGGCAATCTTTTAGGACAGGAACTTTCAGACAAGTGATAAGACGCTGTGCGGTGCCGCGAAAATTAATGTCTCGGGGGAGCGTCCGCGGTGAAAGCGCGGTGGTATCAAATTTCGCGCAGCCGCAGTTGGTTATCGTAGCCAGTTCCCCCCAAATCCCATTGCAATCAATGTAAACATATATGTGAGCGGCTTCGCTCTTTCGCGCCGCTCTGACGCGCCGCTTGTATCGTAGCCGGGGCCTAGTCGCGTCGCTTTCAGCGGCCATTTTTCAAGCCCATGTTGCGGCACCGCTTTCAATAAAATTGTTATTTATATACAGTCCTCTGCTTTCCCTCCGTACCATTTTGGTCCTAGCGACCCGGAGGTGGAACTTTCGCGTAACTATGGAGAATTTTACCGCTTTAAAAAGACAAAAATCAAGTTTGAAAGGAAAAGTAACGCAGATCGAAAACTTCGTGCAAAACTTTAAAAGCAGTGATAAAGCGAGCATTGAGCTCCAATTGAAACTGACGAACGTTAAAAGGCTTCAAGATAAAACCGAAGAATTACGCAGTGAATATTATGATTTACCTGAGGATACGGATTTAACAGAAATCGAAGAAGAACTTCAAGATTTAGATTCCAGACTGAAAGAATTAGAGGTAAGCCTAAATTGCCTCAATAGTAAACTGTATGCAAGTAATAAGCTTGAAAATGATCATAATAAAATAAATAATGCTGATCTGCCAACTTCATCGCCAAATGTTAAGCTCCCAGAAATCCCGCTTCCACAGTTTTCAGGAAAATATGAGGAATGGAGTCAGTTTAAACTCCAATTTTCTAATTTAATTGATAAAAATGTTGCCTTATCAGAAACGCAAAAAACTATATTATTTACGCGCAGCACTAAAGGGTGAAGCAAAACAATTAGAAACTCTAGATGACACTTATAAGTCTCTGTTTAATGCATTAAATGAACGCTATCAGAACGCCAGAATGTTAGTCGAAGCACATATCCAAGCTCTAATGAATTTCGAGAAAATCACGCATGAGTCGCCAAAAGAATTACGCAATTTGGTAGATTGTATAAATCGAAACTTACGAGCCTTGAGCGTTTTAGAATATAAAAGAAACAATCTTTCAGATATTATGTTGATAAATGTTATTACGAGTAAATTGGACAGAGAAACTAGAAAACAATACGAGTTATCTCTGAATTCTAAGGAAGTTCCATCATTAGACGAATTTTTAAATTTCTTAGAAACGCGAAGTTTGATGTTAGAAGGCTTAAACAGAAATTTTTCGGTTAAGTCCAGCCCTAAAAACGTTTCAAATATCTCAAATCGTTCCAAAACTTTCATGATTAATTCCAAGGAGCATTTAAAGCTTTGTGTTTTATGTAAAAACCCACACCCTTTACATAAATGCTCACAATTTCAAAATATGAAGATCTCAAGCAGATATGAATTCGTTAAAAATCAAAAGTTATGCTATAACTGTTTAAATTTCCATACTGTATCTCAATGCAAATCGAAATACGTTTGTAGTATTTGTAAAAAGAAACACCATACATTATTGCACTTATTCGATGAAATGAAAGAAACACGTGGAAATCAAAACACATTGCCTCAGAACATTGAAAGTGATGAGTCAGATAGACAAAATGGCGCTGAAATGAGGAGTGTTTTCCTTAGTTCCAAGCTTTCAAAAAATGAAAAAGCAAATGCTGCACTTCCGCAGAATGAAAGTGTTTTATTAAATACTGTGGTTATTTACGTTAAAAATAAATACGGTCAAAGGTGCAAATTTAAAGGCTTGCTGGACAATGGAAGCGAAATAAATCTCATTACTAAGCGTTGTGCAGAAAATTTGGGGTTAAGAAAAGAGAATATTAAAACTTCAATTTCAGGAATAAACAACTCAATTCATTCAGTTAAGGCTAAAGTAAATGCTAATATTTCTAACAAAGGAGAGACATTTTCGGTGAATATAGATTGCATATTGGTTCCAAGAATAACTGAAATTTTCCCAGTAGCAAAACTAGATATATCAAGTGTTAAATTTCCTAATTATGTGGAACTTGCAGATAAAGGGTTTTATCTACCCAGCCAGATCGATTTCTTGATCGGAAATCAACTTTTTTTTGATATTTTGAAAAGTGAAAGAATTTATACGGAAGATGGAAAATTAATGTTACAGAACACTAAGTTTGGTTATATAGTAATCGGATCTTTACAACACGAAAAATATAATAATTCTCGTTACTGTTGTTTACTTAATGAAACTAATTTAGATAAATCACTTAAGAATTTTTTCGAAGCAGAACTGATACCGGAAAATAAAGTTGAAATGATTAAAAGTGCTGATGATAAACTATGTGAACAACATTTTTTGAGTACCCACAGAAGGGACAATTCAGACCGATACATTGTTCAAATGCCGTTTTCGAAGAATCCTGATTGTTTAGGTGATTCCAAACAAAATGCCTTACGAAAACTTGATTGTTTATGGAAAAGATTAAATCAAAATCCCAAATTCTTAAAGATGTATAAGGAATTTATTCGCGAATATTTAACCTTAGGCCATATGGAGGAAGTTTTAGAAAATGAAGAACCAGAAATTGTATATTATCTCCCTCACCACGGTGTCTACAGACCTGATAAGGAGACAACGCCTTTAAGAGTAGTATTTAATGCTTCGTCTGTTACGTCTTCAGGAGAATCACTAAATTCATTACAGTTGACGGGAGGTATAATACAGGATGATCTTTTCGCTGTTCTACTTAGATTTCGAAGGCACGAATAAGAAAAATATAAGGCCGATATAAGAAAAATGTTCCGGCAAATTTTGATAGACGATTCTCAACGCGATCTATTGCGCATATTTTGGAAGGAAGGGATGAACGAACCTGCAAGGACTTACAGACTGTGCACTGTTACATATGGCACGACAAGTGCTCCATTTTTAGCAACGCGATCACTTAAACAACTCGCAATTGATGATGGAGATCAATATCCACTAGCATCTTCAGTTCTTCAATCAGATACATATATGGATAATATCTTAAGCGGAGAATCTGAATTCTCCAAGCTTAAGGAGCTTCAGTCTCAGTTAATAAAGTTGTTGAAGTCTGGAGGTATGGATTTACACAAATGGTGCACAAACCACCCTAGTTTATTAACAGATCCATCTCAAATTAATCAAGAATATGCTATTAAATCAGACTCTGAATTAGATGTGGTAAAAACATTGGGTATGTTGTGGAAACCTAAAACTGATATGTTTACTTACACGACCAAGGTAAATCCTAAATTGAATTACACTAAATCAGAAGTGCTTTCACAAATAGCCAAAATATTTGATCCTCTTGGTTTAATTGGTCCGGTCATTGCAAAGGCTAAAATCTTCTTGCAGCAACTGTGGTTACTGAAAATTGCATGGCATGAACAACTTCCAGAATCTTTAGCTAAGGAGTGGCATGATTTTTCCTTATCACTTTTGAATCTGAATAAATTAAAGATACCTAGATATTGCCTATCCAAGACACCTGTACGAATATTTCTACATGGATTCGCAGACGCCTCAGAAAATGCGACGCCTCGAAAGGTAACAATTCCAAGGTTAGAATTAAATGCTTGTCTACTTGTATCTCAACTTATGAGAAAATGTTTAACATCATTACATCTACATGTTGAATCAGTGTTCTTATGGTCAGACTCAACTATCGCGCTTTCTTGGATAAAAACATCGCCTCATCAACTAAAAACTTTCGTTGGGAATAGAGTTAGTAACATTCAACAACTGACTGAAAATTTCCACTGGGGTCACGTCTCCTCCAAGCAGAATCCGGCAGACATTATTTCACGGGGACTAGATGCTAAAGACCTTTCATCAAGTGTTTTGTGGTGGAAAGGGCCTACATTCCTACAAGCGGATATTATTGTTCCAAGGGATATTCCTGAATATCATTCTACTGAAAATGAACAATATTTAAATGAATTCAAAGGGCACTCCGATAAAACTCTAATTCTTACAAGGGACAATTTTTTTGATACATTTTTAAGTTTAACTAATAATTATTTGAAGTTAATTCGCATTTTGTCATATATTTTTAGATTTTTTAGTAATTGTAAGACAGGCCACAAATTAAAGGGACTGCTCACCACCAAGGAATTGAGGTGGTCGGAGATATCTATAATTAAAGCCGTCCAGGTAAGATATTTTGAAAAGGAGATTATCAATCTTCTAAAGGGAGAACCTGTGCCCAAAGGTAGTGGATTGCAAAACTTAAATCCATTTTTAGACGAAAACAACATTTTAAGAGTTGGAGGTCGCTTAGGCAATTCTGACTTAAAGTTTGATCAGAAACACCCCATTATTATTCCCAAGAGTAATAAATTGACTCGAATGATTTTTGAGCATTTTCACAGGAAAAACCATCATGCAGGCCCATAAACTCTCCTATATACCGTACGTCAAGAATTTTGGCCCATTAATGGCAGATTGACTGCAAGGAAGGTAGTTAACGATTGCATAATTTGCTTTAAGCAAAACCCTAAACCTGCTGTACAGATTAAGGGTAATTTACCCTCTGATAGAGTAACTCCTAACGCACCGTTTAACGTTACCGGCGTGGATCTCTGTGGACCCTTTTCTATAAAAATTCCTTATCAACGGAAATGTATATTGGAAAAAATTTATGTTTCAATTTTTATTTGTCTTGCGACTAAAGCTATTCACATGGAAATACTTTCGGATTTGACATCAGAGTCCTTTATCGCATGTCTTAAAAGATTTTTTGCAAGACGAGGAAAAAGCGCGATAATTTACACAGATAACGCCACAAATTTCATTGGGGCATGTGCTGAATTAAAGAAACTGTACAAATTAATTCAAGAGCCTAATGAACAGCTTGGAAACTATTTGTCCTCAGAGCAGGTAACTTGGAAGTTTATCCTCCCTAGATCCCCAAACTTTGGAGGGTTATGGGAAGCAGGGGTAAAATCATTCAAATATTACTTAAAGCGAGCAGTTGGTAATACTAATTAAACCTATGAAGAATTTTTAACGGTCATCACACAAATAGAGGCTATTTTAAATTCGAGACCTATTTGCCCATTGTCACCAGACCCTAATGACTTTCAAGCTTTAACACCGAGACACTTTTTAATAGGACGCCCACTAAATTCTATCCCCGAACCCGAGCTTGTGGCTATAAATGACAATAGACTATCTAGGTGGCAACTAACAACCAAATTAGTGCAAGGCATTTGGAAGAGGTGGAAGAATGATTACTTAACTAACTTACAACAAAGATCGAAATGGAGATTTGAAAAAGATAATGTAGAGGTGGGTGATTTAATTTTAATCAAGGAGGACAATATTCCCCCCTCAAAATGGTCCATAGGTAGAATTAAAGAAACCATTAAAGGCAAAGACGGTAAGGTTCGAGTAGTGATAATACAAACTCCCACTGCTGTACTAAAAAGACCTATATCAAAGATATGTATTTTGCCAATGCAAAATTGAACCTTTTTATGTTTACTTCTTTTCTTTATTATTGTATTGTTGTATCTTATATTAGTATAGTTATAATGTGTTTATTTTTAATTTTTTTTGTGTATTGAAATGTTATTTCAAGGCCGGCGGAATGTTCCGTACTGATAACGGCAATTTCCGGCGATTGTAGCGCCACCTTTTGGTTGTATGAAAAAACGCGCCAGTGTGAAACTTGTTCTAAGTGAGTAAGTCGCGTCGCTTTCAGCGGACATTTTTCAAGCCCATGTTGCGGCACCGCTTTCAATAAAATTGTTATTTATATACAGTCCTCTGCTTTCCCTCCGTACCAATATCTATCGAGGGATATTATATATCTGAAAAGGAATGAATTAATTGTTCCTAAATGAGAAAAAAATTAAAGTTTCTCAAATCCTAGCTTTCATATTTTATCAAATTAATAATAACACAACAGAAGAATATCACAATAGTCAAAACTTTTATTTATTCTACAAATACAAATAGTAAAATCATATTGACTTGATATCATGAAGCTACAGAAGGAGGAGCAGCTCAGTGTTAAAAATGTGTCTCCCTTTTTGTCGCCGCCACTAGAGGGCGCTCGTGTGCACTAACGGGCGGCTTAGACACGGACAACCGTACGCTTTAATATGGATTTTTCGTATTTTTCCTAGCGAAAACAAGTTGTTTTATTTTAGTGCGTATTTAATATGAATTTATTTATTCAATTTAACAATTTTTTATTTTCATTCAAAATCTTTATTTCAAGTGTTTTTTTTTTTTTGGCTACAATTCAATAAAATTCTTAAAGGAAATGAGTAAATAAACTTTTTCAGAATAATTGTGTATTGGTTTCAGAATAAATTAGTTCAGAATTTTCTAATAATTTAATAATTAAGGAAATGAAATTACAGAAAAGAATTGTGAAGAAAGTTTTTTATCATTGTTCATAATCTCTTATGGAAAAAAAATGTGAGAACTAATACTGATTAACCAAAACACACACATAGTAGAAAAGCAACATTTTCTATCAATCACAAATAAATTCTTATCAGGACTAATAAAATAGGAAGTCAATTCAGTATTTAATCAGACAATACTTTAAAATATCTTCCTTTGGAAAAAAAATCAGTCAAAGCATCTCAGATTACACTTTTTAAAACCGGAGGTATAATCGTCAAGTTGGGAAATTACTGAATACAAATTTTTTCAGCGAATTAAAAAGAAAAAAACAAATAACTTTGACAAGGACAAATCAGCTATATCCTTGAATTTTCACAAAGTACGCATTTTATTGCATAAGCAGATTTTGTACGCAGATTTTGCATAAGCATTTATAGTAACAACATTGCTTATCATACAATGAAAACTTATTTACTTAAGGGGCGTGGTACTTAAAAGTGACCACTCCCCTTAAGGGGAGTGGTCACTTTTACGTACTTTAACTAACTTACGTAATTTAACTAACTTAATAGTGATTAAATTCAATATTATGGTTCCAGCATTGTCAGGAATTACTTTCAAGTTGGTAAATTATCGATTACAAATATTTTCAGCAAATTAAAAAGAAAACCCCCAAATAACATTGATAAGGACAAATCAGCTATATTTTCGCATTTTCACAAAGTATGGGTTTCATTGTTTAATTTTTTTAAAAATTATACTCAACAGATTTTGCATAAGCATTTATAGTAACAACATTCTTTATCATACAATGAAAACTTATTTACTTATCAACTAACTTAATAGTGATAAAATTCAATATTAATATTTTATTTCTGTGCACAATTTTAAAAAAAAAATGATGGCTCTGTAGCTTCATGATTAACACAAAACAATAATAATGTTCTTACCTTAGGAGCAGCAAATATACTAGGATTTCTCTGTCCAGTTTCTTTATTTCTTTATAAGGCTGATCTATAGTCAGTAGAACAACCCGGAGCAAAACACGTGTTTGGCATATTTGTGCACAGAATAAATTTTAAAATTTATAAAACAACTTTCACCACCACGCCGTATAACTCAATGTAAAATAGTCACTTCGCTTGCATGTCACGCCCTCTACCGGTGAGCGACAACAATCGGTTCATTTTTCGAAAAATTCCCCATTGAAGCTTACGCTCCTTCTGTAGCTTCATGATCTCTACTTAATGTGGGTACGTTTTTGACGAATTTACTAGTGTATGAGACAACTAAAAGAGACAGATGCACATAAATATTTTTTTACCCTTTCAATATTTGCTTATCGTGTTCAGAACTTGATATTTTATATAAAAGAAACTAACAAGTTGCACATTCAAATTTCTTTTATAACTACAAATGAATACTTCTTAAGTTTCTGTTGTAATTCCAAACAATTTGCCTTATAATAAAGAATTCATGGCTTAGGTATCTTTTTTAGCCGACTGTTAGGCAGAACGCCCACTTAATCTTATAATTAAGAATATATAGCAAATTCCACCTATTATTATGCGAAAGATGAAAAATTTAAAATTTCATTTTGTTAATACATTCACAAGTTTTCGTTCCAATGATTTAGGTTAAATAACCCGTGAATAAAGCTTACATAGGTCGTTTTATAGATTTTAATTTAGAATTTTAAATTATTAAATCCATTGTATTCATGTCGGAAAATTTTATTTATAAATTACATATTTTATATATTCTATAAACGTTCGTGACTGCGTTTCATTACACTATTTTGTAAAATCGCTTATAATTACACTAGTTCTTGGCCAAGTCTATTTAATACATATTTTATTCACTTACCATCTTTCATTCTCCGAGAGGTGAGACACGTTCGTTTCGTATAGTCACGGTCGAGATGGTGGTGAGTTTCCGGGTAGACATCTTCATGAAGTCCGTCGTTTTGGTACAAAAGGCGGCTTCAGCCGCACTGTTGGTAACATGATAAGAGGACGGATTCGTTGCGCATACCGCAAGCATGCTACTCTCTGGGTAAAGGCCAGTTTGTCAGCTTGTTAGTCATATACCCTGTAGGCACAAGAGGATCAGGGTTGCCTAGAGAAGTGAATCAAGTGAATCAACTATGAGTCATAACTCCGAAATACAAAAAATAAACTTAAACGTTAAATCTGTGCAAAAAGAGTAGTAGTTAATTTTTTTTCCGTAAAACTATCAGAATTAGGGATATCCACATTTCTGTAAAAGAAAAGTTGTACCTAAACCCAAACAAAAGGGATATATAAATATACAATATAGTTATATATGTATATACATAACTTCCCTATGGCGGCCAGTAATGGTCTCTAAAAAAATTGGTCGTTTAGAGGGGTTGCCCTAGGAAAGGGGTGGCTGGCTAAAGAAATTTCACGGTATATTTTTATATGTATAGTCATCACTGAAACTGACTTCGCACCCCCCCCCCCCCAACTCCCCACATCACGAGAATTCAGAGGAGTGGCAAAATGTCTCTCTTGGCACTCACAGATAGAGCCAATTTAAAAAAATCGGAATAATTCCTTTGCTGTCATTTTTCATAAATATTACGAAAGTTTCTAATTGATTTCTCAGTTTTCAGATCGTATCCAAAACGGGGGGGGCAGAATGATTCGCGGATTTTGCTCCAAGCGGCGAGACACATTCGTCCAGCTACAGATGATATGGTGGTAAGTTTCTGGGAGGGCCTCAGTTGGAAGTTCATCGTCCTGGTAGCGCAAGACAGGAATCAGTGGGCACGCCATACGAAAGCTTATGCGGTGAAAGTAGTTCAGGTGTTCAACCTACCTTTCGCTTCCCCTCAGCGCACAGAGGACTCAGGTTTTCCATGAATATTGAGAGAAACGATAGAATGTGTTAATTAATACTAACAGGCAAAAAACGCTTAAAGCTTAAATCTATCCATAAAAAAATGATAGTTAAAATTCTTTCGAAGCAGCTAATTGTGGTTAAGAAGAGGAGTGCCTTGGTCCAATACGACTTTATCTCCAGTAAGCAAGTTGTTAAGTATCAAGGTATGAGTGCTCAGTAAAAAAATGTTTAAAGTTAGAAGATATTTAAAGTTAAGATTACATTACTATTAAGAATAAAATATTCTTAAAGGAGGAGGCAGAAGTTAAAAAATGATTAATAATTTAAAGAGAAAAAATTTAAATTTTGAAGAATGTTTCGAAACGAAAAAAAAAACGCATGTCGAGAGGAAACGAAAATAAAAAAGGCCAGTTTCAGGATCGTACAACTACGTATTGTGATGATTGTGAAGCTACGAAAGGGAGACTAAAAGTAGCAGGAGGGATAATTTGGAAAAGGGTGGACTGCACGGATGGGGATCGAAACCCTGACCTGAGAGCCCCGATACGAGAGCACAGAACTCAGTAAGGGAGTTAGGTAAATTTTTTCAAATACCTTCCAGAAATTTATATCTTTCCATTACTGTTATGAGTAAAGTGAGTCAAGTATATATATATATATATATATATACACACATACATATACATATATATACACATACAGTTGGCTCTCTCTTTAACGACTTTCAAGGGACCGTGAAAAATCGTCCTTAAGTAGAGATCGTCCTTAAACAGAATTTGTGAAAAAATAACTTTTCCCATAACGTCATAAGGGCCGGAACTGGGAAATATCGTCTTTAAATACAGATCGTCGTTCAGTAGAGCGTCGTTAAACAGAGAGCCAACTGTATATATATATATATATATATATATATATATATATATATATATATATATATATATATATATATATATATATATATATATATATATATATATATATATATATATATATATATATATATATATATATATATATATATATATATATATCTCATGAAGCTACAGATAGCTTCATGACAACAAAATCCACCAAAATTTTTGAACCTTAATATATTTTAATTTTTTTAAAGAATTTTTTTATACGCTTTTACTCAGTCATTTTTGAAATTTCTAATTAAAAATAGCACGTTCTAAAATTTTTTCATATATTTTAGAACAGGGGTGAGCAACCTTTTTAATCAACGGGCCAATGAAAATTTTAAAATATTTTGGCGGGCCGCACATAAAGTAACACTTATTAATAATTTACAAAACTTTATTTATATTAAACATTAGAATAAAAAAATATAAAATTTTAAAAAGTAAAGATTTCATATACAAATTTATACAAAATAAAAACAAACAAGAAAAGAAAAATAAAACGAATTTACTTGAAATTTTTAATGAGAAATTTGGCACTGGTTTTTCGATACAAACTTATCAATATCAACCGGAATTGATGAGGTAGCTACACGTACTCAGCTTTCTAATCGTGCATCACTCAGTCTTGATCGGTGGTCATTTTTGATTAATTTCATGGTTGAAAATAATTGTTCCGAACGGAGACATCATTTGCTTTGCATTTTTCGTCAAAAGCGGAAATTTCTCAGAGCTCACATACGATTTATAAAAATTTTCGATGTTTACTGAGAAAAATACATTTTTTAAATCGGTATTATTCTGCATGTCAATCACTTCCATTTGAAAGTCTTCTGGAACTGTATCCACATCGATATTAAATGGCGAGGAAAACATTTTCATGGAAACCGCTGTCTTCTCAGCTTTGAACATTTGGAATCGTAATTGAAATTCGCTGATTAAAATGCCTATATATTGTGCGTATTTTTGAGAAGTAGTAACGTTTTCTTTTTCTAAATGTGGAAATTGAGACACATTGTTCTGCAAAAGATGCTGTTTCCACAATTTTAATTTGCGCTCAAAGCCCTGAATTTTATCATACAAATTGTTAATAAACTGTCCTTTGCCTTGAAGTTCCACGTTAAGATCATTGAGATGCTGAGTCATGTCGATAAGAAACCCAAAATCGCACATCCATTCTTTATTACCAAAATGAGGAAAGGCATATCCCTTCATATCGACGAACAATTGTATTTCGCTTTTTAAGTTGTATACTCTTTTTAGCATTGCACCTCTACTAAGCCAACGTACTTCGGTATTAAAAACCACGTCGCCATATTCAGTTTCTAAATCTTTCAGGAATTCTTTAAATTCACGGTGATTTAACGCGCGCGACTTTATAAAATTGACTAGCTGAAAACCCGCGCTTCGCTACGGAGTACATTCAAATTAAATTCAACGGTCAACGTATGCAATTTATGCCAGAAAATAAATATATATATTTATAATAAATGCGATGATCAATGTATACAATTGATGTAAAATATCTATCTATCTATATATATATATATATATTTATAAAAAAAATCGTAAGGGATATGCATTTTTTTGGATAATATCCAATCGTCTGCTGCATTAGAAAGAGAAAAAAATATTTTTTTTGTCTATTTTGTTGCTACGCACGTGACGATAAATTTATTGAAAGTACCAGAAAAATAAATCACGTGATCGTGATTTAATGAATTGTAGCAAAAAAAGCACTTGAAATAAAGATTTTGAATGAAAATAAACAACTGTTAAATTGAATAAAAAAATTCATATTAAATACGCACTAAAATAAAACAACTTGTTTTTGGTAGGAAAAATACGAAAAATCCATATTAAAGCGTATGGCTGTAGTACGCACGCGCGCCATCTAGTGGCGGCGACAAATTTTTAACACTGAGCTGCTCCTCATTCTGTAGCTTCATGGTAACATGATAGGAGGAAGGATTCATTGCGCATGCCGCAAGCATGCTATTCTTTGGGTAAAGGCCAATTTGTCCGCTTGTTAGTCATTTACCCTGTAGGCACAAGAGGCTCAGGGTTGCCTTGAAGAGTGAACCAAGAGTCAAACCTACCTAAGCTCAACATGAGCTCAACATGAAAGATGGTGATAGACTACTTCTGGGCCCCGCCCTCGGAAGTCTGTCTTGCTATTGATTGGGCAAGGAATAACTATTAGTGGCCATAAGGTAGGGACTAAAAGCAATGGGCTAAAAGCAATGGTTGCGACGTTTGAGAAAACAGGTTCTCTGAAGGTTCAGTCAGGCAGAGGACGAAAACCTGTACCACAGGATACAATCGAAGTAGTTGCCACGGCGATTGTCGACAGAGGACCAGACAATATTGCTGCCACCTCTAGCGCTCGTGGATTAGCTCGGAATATGGATATGCCATTAACTGACACAGGACCGTTACCTTTACGCATTTTTTTTGTGCGTTCTAAAAGCACGAAGAGCGGCTGACGCGTTGCACTGGTTGAGGTAAAAGAATTTGACCAGTAACGCACGCTCGACTAAAGAAGGAGACATTGCACATAAACTTTCAATCCGATTGATTCGAAACGTAACACATTGCCTTTTAAAACCCAAGCAGCTGGCACTGTGCCAATGGATGTAACGTGAAATTTGAATAAAGAACTTCTTCTTCTGCTCAGCGTACGTGATATTGCAGATCACGAGACTTTATCGGTGTTTATGTAGATTTTACGCTTTTTTAAAAGTGTTGCCATATTGCACTTGAACTAAATAAGAAAATGTGCATAATAAAAGGTAATTTTATTCCGTATTAATTTGCATTTGTTAACACTCTATTTTCTATTACACAGCGCCAAATATTCCCCTAGCGGTGACTTTTGGAACTAATTTATTTTTTCGCGGAATTCTTCGTCCCCCGTCTTGTTTAATCTTCCTACAAAATGTGGCGTCATACTCGCAAATAGATCGCGCTTCAGAATACTGTGAGCACTGTCAGTTTCATTATGGCCACCCGGTTTATATATATATATATATATATATATATCTACAGTTGGCTCTCTCTTTAACGACTTTCAAGGGACCGTGAAAAATCGTCGTTAAGTAGAGATCGTCCTTAAACAGAATTTGTGAAAAAATAACATTTCCCATAACGTCGGAAGGGCCGGGACTGGGAAATATCGTCTTTAAATAGAGATCGTCGTTCAGTAGAGCGTCGTTAAACAGAGAGCCAACTGTATATATATATATATCATGAAGCTACAAATAGCTTCATGACAACAAAATCCACCAAAATTTTTGAACCTTAATATACTTTAATTTTTTTAAAGAATTTTTTTATACGCTTTTACTCAGTCATTTTTGAAATTTCTAATTAAAAATACCACGTTCTAAAATTTTTTCATATATTTTAGAACAGGGGTGAGCAACCTTTTTAATCAACGGGCCAATTAAAATTTTAAAATTTTTTGGCGGGCCGCATATAAAGTAACACTTATTAATAATTTACAAAACTTTATTTATAATAAACATTAGAATAAAAAAATATAAAATTTAAAAAAGTAAAGATTTCATATACAAATTTTAATGCAAAATAAAAACAAACAAGAAAAGAACAATAAAACGAATTTACTTGAAATTTTTAATGAGAAATTTGGCACTGTTTTATCGATACAAGCTGATCAATATCAGCAGTAGATAGAAATTGCCGGTTCACCAACACACGAAATGATGCGGTGCAAGCGGTGCTATGGGGGCGTGGTCTATTGATGACGTCAGCGCCCGCTGGTGGTAGATGAGGACCAATCAGGAGCATGCTGTGATCTTAGCGCCACCTAACGGGAGAAACTGGAACTATTTAGTCTGGAAGATGCAGGATGAGAGTAGGTGAATTCATCTAAGGTGACGAGTGTAATTTTTGCGGTGGTGCTGCCATCTGGTGCTAAGGTGTTGAACTATATTTGGACTTTGAAATTTTTCTGGAAGATATATTTTTGGTGCTGCCCTCTATCGACAAAAACGAGAACCACATTTTGTCCTCAGCTAGGATCGAACCTGGATCGTACGATTGGCAAGCCAACGCCCTAGCCACTCAGCCAGCGAGGCTTGTCATTACACGGTATTATATGCTATAAGTGATCTAATTTTATCGCGACTTTAAATATTCAAGGTTACGAGCGTTGCTGCTGCTGCCATCTATTAACAAAACTTAGAAACATAATGAGACTTTGAAATATATTTTAAAAACTTATTTTTGATAGGGTTTAAACATAAAATAACTTTTGTTGTGAATAACACTTAGATATATCTTTGACAATTTATATAAAGAAAATACTTAAACTTACCTTGAAAACTTTATACACCTATAATTAGTAGAAAAAAGATAGAAATAAAAGGTATACTGTTTTCCACACCACGCAAGGCGTACAGTATATGGCGCCTTATTTCCCTTTTTGCAAGTATTGCTAGGCGGAAATTCCCCAGTAGGGATATTTTTCCTAAGATTTATATAGCAACATGTTTTTTTTTTTTATTTATTCATTTTTTTTTTTATTTATTCATTTTTTTTTTTTTACATATCTTTTAATGGCCATATGCCAGCGTGTTAATACCATCTTCTAAAATGTATCTTTTATCGTCAAATGGCGATAGAGCAGTTTTATTTTGTTTAATCGTGAGAAGTTGGTGGGATTCGCTACTAATCCTATGCATTTGTTCTTTGGATGATTTTAAATTTAATAAACATTGTTGATAATCTTCGTGTTTTATATTATTTTTTATAACCTGGCGAGAGACACCTTTTGCTGTTTTTTTCTCCATATTCTCTGAGAGGATCGAATACATTTTCGAACGAAGCCCAATGAATTCAAAAATTAGTTTAGAATTTAGTTCGTCCTTAAAGCATCCAATCTTCTTCTTATTCTTCAAACTGTGAAGTGCATGTTGTGTGGGATAATCGGATGTGTCGTATAAGTGTAGATGTTGTTTCATATCTTCATACACATCAGTGGTTTGAATCTCATAGGTTAGCGAATCCGTGTCTGTGAATAATAGTTTTGCTCTACCTCCATATATGGATTTTATGTGGTTATAGTGGGATTCGTTATATTAGAACTAAGTAAGGTTCTAATGTACGAATTCCACTATAACCACATAAAATCCATATATGGAGGTAGAGCAAAACTATTATTCACAGACACGGATTCGCTAACCTATGAGATTCAAACCACTGATGTGTATGAAGATATGAAACAACATCTACACTTATACGACACATCCGATTATCCCACACAACATGCACTTCACAGTTTGAAGAATAAGAAGAAGATTGGATGCTTTAAGGACGAACTAAATTCTAAACTAATTTTTGAATTCATTGGGCTTCGTTCGAAAATGTATTCGATCCTCTCAGAGAATATGGAGAAAAAAACAGCAAAAGGTGTCTCTCGCCAGGTTATAAAAAATAATATAAAACACGAAGATTATCAACAATGTTTATTAAATTTAAAATCATCCAAAGAACAAATGCATAGGATTAGTAGCGAATCCCACCAACTTCTCACGATTAAACAAAATAAAACTGCTCTATCGCCATTTGACGATAAAAGATACATTTTAGAAGATGGTATTAACACGCTGGCATATGGCCATTAAAAGATATGTAAAAAAAAAAAAATGAATAAATAAAAAAAAAATGAATAAATAAAAAAAAAAAAAAATGTTGCTATATAAATCTTAGGAAAAATATCCCTACTGGGGAATTTCCGCCTAGCAATACTTGCAAAAAGGGAAATAAGGCGCCATATACTGTACGCCTTGCGTGGTGTGGAAAACAGTATACCTTTTATTTCTATCTTTTTTCTACTAATTATAGGTGTATAAAGTTTTCAAGGTAAGTTTAAGTATTTTCTTTATATAAATTGTCAAAGATATATCTAAGTGTTATTCACAACAAAAGTTATTTTATGTTTAAACCCTATCAAAAATAAGTTTTTAAAATATATTTCAAAGTCTCATTATGTTTCTAAGTTTTGTTAATAGATGGCAGCAGCAGCAACGCTCGTAACCTTGAATATTTAAAGTCGCGATAAAATTAGATCACTTATAGCATATAATACCGTGTAATGACAAGCCTCGCTGGCTGAGTGGCTAGGGCGTTGGCTTGCCAATCGTACGATCCAGGTTCGATCCTAGCTGAGGACAAAATGTGGTTCTCGTTTTTGTCGATAGAGGGCAGCACCAAAAATATATCTTCCAGAAAAATTTCAAAGTCCAAATATAGTTCAACACCTTAGCACCAGATGGCAGCACCACCGCAAAAATTACACTCGTCACCTTAGATGAATTCACCTACTCTCATCCTGCATCTTCCAGACTAAATAGTTCCAGTTTCTCCCGTTAGGTGGCGCTAAGATCACAGCATGCTCCTGATTGGTCCTCATCTACCACCAGCGGGCGCTGACGTCATCAATAGACCACGCCCCCATAGCACCGCTTGCACCGCATCATTTCGTGTGTTGGTGAACCGGCAATTTCTATCTACTATCAGCCGGAATTGATGAGGTAGCTACACGTACGCAGCTTTCTAATCGTTTCTAATGAAAATAATTGTTCCGAACGGAGACATCATTTGCTTTGCATTTTTCGTCAAAAGCGGAAATTTCTCAGAGCTCACATACGATTTATAAAAATTTTCGATGTTTACTGAGAAAAATAATTTTTTAAATCGGTATTATTCTGCATGTCAATCACTTCCATTTGAAAGTCTTCTGGAACTGTATCCACATCGATATTAAATGGCGAGGAAAACATTTTCATGGAAACCGCTGTCTTCTCAGCTTTGAACATTTGGAATCGTAATTGAAATTCGCTGATTAAAATGCCTATATATTGTGCGTATTTTTGAGAAGTAGTAACGTTTTCTTTTTCTAAATGTGGAAATTGAGACACATTGTTCTGCAAAAGATGCTGTTTCCACAATTTTAATTTGCGCTCAAAGCCCTGAATTTTATCATACAAATTGTTAATAAACTGTCCTTTGCCTTGAAGTTCCACGTTAAGATCATTGAGATGCTGAGTCATGTCGATAAGAAACCCAAAATCGCACATCCATTCTTTATTACCAAAATGAGGAAAGGCATATCCCTTCATATCCACGAACAATTGTATTTCGCTTTAAGTTGTATACTCTTTTTAGCATTGCACCTCTACTAAGCCAACGTATTTCGGTATTAAAAACCACGTCGCCATATTCAGTTTCAAAATCTTTCAGGAATTCTTTAAAATCACGGTGATTTAACGCGCGCGACTTTATAAAATTGATTAGATTAATTATTGGTACTGTGACATTTGGCAAACTCAATCTTTTCGCACACAAATTTTCCTGGTGAATTATGCAGTGGTTAACGAATATTTCCCTTCCTGTGACCTTCTTAATGTCTTGAAATAGCCTTCCCGATACTCCTACCTTCATGCTTGACATTGCTCGTGCTCCATCTGTCGATATACCAATAATCTTTTCTGTTTGAAATTGAAAAATTTTCCAACATAAACTTTAGTTCATCGTACAGGTCTTTGCCGGTTGTATTCCCTTGCATTGGAATCAGTGAACACAATTCTTCGGTAATATTAAATTTGGTGTCAATACCACTTAAAAATATAGCCAGTTGTGCTGTATCGCTAATATCGCAATTCTCATCAAGTGCCAAAGAACAGTATTCCAATTTTGCAATGCGTTCACGAAGCGTTGTTGCTATGTTCTCGGACAAGTCTTCAATTCTCCTTGCAATGGTGAATCTTGATAAACTAATGTTTGAAATAATATTTATTTTATCAGGAAATGCTATTTCTGCAACAGCTGTCAGACATTCTTTTATCATCTCTCCATCCGCAACGGGTTTCATTTTTTTTTGCCAGTATTTGACTGACAACAAAACTAGCCTTCACTGACGTATTTGATAAAATAGCTTGATTTTTAAAAATAGCCTGTTGGTTTCCCAAGTTTTTCTCCATTTGATTAAACTTATCTATCCGCAGTTGTCCTGTTAAGTTATTATATTGTTGTTCATGTTTTGTATCGTAATGCCTTTTTATGTTATATTCTTTTAATGTCGACACAGTCTCTGAGCATATTAAGCATACAGCTTTATCTTTGACGAAAGTGAAAAAATAATCAAATTTCCACTTTTCTTGGAAATGCCTGTGCTTATCCGCAATCTTACGTTTTTTTTGTTTGCTTTTCCGACATGCTATTATGGATTGCACTAATATTGCACTCACGCCTTTCAAGAAACACTAAAATTGCTAGTTAACAGCTTACCAGTCTGACTGATTGTGTGACAGAAGCAAACACAAACAAGCACAGACGCGGCGCGTTCGTATTGCATGTTTGAACAAGTCGCCGACAAGTGAGTAACTCGTCACAAAAAATTGTTTCGGTTTAGTATGTACTACCATTTTATTACAATTCATTTTATAACAATACGATGGGAGAAAGTCGATAAAATAAATTCAATTTTAGAAATGCTTGGCGGGCCGCATAAACATGACCTCTGGGTCCCGCTCCTCGCCCCCGTGTTGCGGGGCTCTTCACTCCTCCTTTGCAATAATGCTAGTATACATATATATACATATATATATATATATATATATATATATATATATATATATACATATATATATATATATATGTGTATATATGTATATTTATATATATAATATATATATATACATATATATATTACATTATACAAATAGTTCAAATTTCTGGATATAGATGGCAGCATCATAGATCTTACGTAGGTTGTGCGTTTAGCCAATGCGCTAATCCCACAATCTGTGGGAATAGAAACGGCCAGTCGATAACGCCACATGGCACCGCTCGCTCGTTGCCCTACTCTCAGAGCCATCTGGAAGTCAAAATAACAATTATAATTCTCAATTTTCCAAAATTAATTTAACGCAGCCACCAGCTGCCATCTACATCAACTTCAATACTTTATCTTTCGTCTTATATACAAATGTTAACAGAAGTCCTTCACCATTCGTGCAGGCAACACAAATCCAAAGTTACCAAATCGCTCCTAAATAATTTACATATCAATTTCATGTTAGAATAGCAATTGACAAAACCGAACAACCGTGCAGTAACTCATATGTTAAACAAGCATATGTTAGCAAACAAATAAATAAAGACGTTGCAATCACAACTCGTGACTGACAATCCATCGACAAGCATATGCTTTCTATTACTTAAGTTAGTCATTCTAAAACATAACATTGACAAACAACTTTCAAAAATGTGTCAAAACAATGACAAGCATATGCAGAACAACAACTAGAAACATAGAACACTCAAAACAAAGAACGGTCCATAGCCAACGCTAGTGCTGAGGCCCCTATGGACCGTAGTCCGCTATTTCTTTTAGTCTGTTAATCTCAACACGATAACTACCGCATTCCAGGTCCGTCGGTAGATGATTCGTGTCAACTTCTTTTCGTACCGTTCTTCTTCTGTATATGTCGCATTTGACACAATTCAACTTACAAGGACTTTTCCCGTGAGTTTTCTCGGAACAGATCTTACAAGCCTTTTTGTTCTGACAGTGTTTCGCGACGTGTCCGTAACGCCATTATTTATAACATATGCTGGGTTTGAGGTAATCCCTCCATTCTAAACTCAACCAGCCTATTTTAATCCTTCTCATTTTTCCAATCTTCCTATAGGTTTCTCCTTTCATTTTAATGATCACATTATTCCCTTTCTTGACCTTGTAGGGCGCGATAATTTTCCCATCGGAACCGAAATGTTCCTCGTTCTGTCTTTTAATAATTTCTAGTAATTCTTCTTTCTTATATTTCACTGACACCAAACACTATGATCTTGGGATCCTTTTTTTTTGGCTTCTCAATATCGTATGTTAAACATAACTCATCATTTCTACTTATTTCTTTCTCTAGTATCTCCAAATCCCTTTTTGTTTCCTTGCCAATTAAAACACCTCCGTTTCCTGTTTTACGGAAGGTTTTTATTCCGATTTTTTAATTTATCCGGTTCGATGCAATTTATAACATCTCGCTTAGTCGCTTCAGAGTTCACTCCCCCTAAAGGAGTAATGGTAATTTCATTTCTTTCACATCTTGCTTCCTTTATGAGCCTCGTCTTATCAGTAGGTCTCTTTTTAACCACATCTACAAAACTTTCTTTCTTTTCCATCGTACTCAATTGCCCCCTCAGGAAAGTGAATGATCTTTTGCTGCTCAGTTATCGAATTGATTATTTCAGCAATATCTTCATTCATCAGTCTTTTTGTCTCCTCCGTAAGCTTAGAAGTGCTGATGCCGTTGTTCAACCTTCTATGCTTTAATTTAATTAAATCCTCAGTCAACACTCTTAGTTCCTCCATATTATGCATTGCTCGGAATTACGACTGACTCCACCCACGCTCCTCCGGCGTTAGCGATCTACTCAAAGTAGACCCCCTGGGCCGAAGACCCAGAGGCGGGGAGGTTCCGGAGGAAAATTTAGAATAAATTACTACGCACTTTGTAGAGTATACTTAGGGGCACTCTATTTGAATTTGATACAAACACAGTTTACACATGAAACAATGTTTATTGAATTCGTTGCACATATAGAATTTGCTTTTACAGCTGTAAGGTATACACAAGATTCGATTCACAAGAATCGAACTTTTGAGTGAATGAATTAAAGAAGCTGCTTGGGATATGCTAATTTCGGCATACGCGCTTAGTATAAATACCATGCAGCGTCATTAATAAAAAAGGTGGTTAGGGTTGAAGAAGGTTGTTAAAGTTGATAGATAAGCGATAGGGAGCTACGAGGTATGCAGCTCCAGTACTATCCTGAGCTAGTGCTTAGGAGGCCCGAAGTTTACGTGGCAGTACTGCTGGTTTGACTTACTGTTCGTGAGTATTGAAAAATATATTGTTCTTGAAAGCTGTATTTATATATTCTGTACAAGTAGTACGTATGCTTATTTCTGTAAAAGCAAATTCTATATGTGCAACGAATTCAATAAACATTGTTTCATGTATAAACAGTGTTTGTATCAAATTCATTTAGAGTGCCACTTCAAATTATATACACCCAAGTCTGGGTAGAAGTGAAGTATATTTTCTATACAGCAATAAGCATACGTACTACTTGTACGGAATATATATTAACATTCAATAGAAATACACTTTGCAAATACACACAAACCAGCAAAGAGTCAAACCAGCAGTTCTGCCACGTAAACTTTGGTCCCCCTAAGCACTAGCGCCGGTTAAAACCTGGAGCTGCTTACTCGTAGCTCCCCTAACTCGCTTATCTATCAACCTTAACAACAACCTTCTTCAACAACCTTTTTCTTTAATCAAGCTGCTTGGTATTTATCATGCGCGTATGCCGAAATTAGCATATCTCAAGCAGCTTCTTTAATTCATTCACTCAAAATTTCGATTCTTGTGAATCGAATCTTATGTATACCCTACAACTTTATAATAACTGACTAAAATACATACATACGTATACATACAAAAATGCAAACATATACATACATACATAATACATGCTTGCATACATACACATATACATATACAAGTATATTCAGAAGTTTGTTTCCCACTCTTACTCAGTCAACAACGCAGAAAATGTGAGATCGATATTCTGTAATCGGATTCATTTTCTCCTCTTACGTTATTATTTTATCTCGAGTGAAAAGTGGAGAGGATTTCTCTTTTATCGAGAAAGCCCAGTATTCACTTTTCAAGCATTTTAATAACTCCGAAAAGCAGTGGGGAATCTTTTAATGTGATACTGAAATCTCCTTTTTGGGACGAAATAAAGGAGCAAAAAAACTTTTACCATCGGGAAAAAGATGAATATTGGAAATTCATTTCGGGAGCAGTGTTTGTAGCCTGCAGAAAGTAACCGTTGGAGTAATTCTACGATATCAGATGTGGGTTCATCACTCTTCGGTGTTTAGCTAGTTGACTGCCGTATTTGTTCGTGAAAGTGGACGATGTTTCAGATAGTTTACAAAGAACCAAGATCTATTCGTTGACATATTTGAATACTGATTGCTATAAAAGACGTGAATTTCAATATTTGATTTCAGGAATGCATGAACAATATGTCCAAATCTGGCAATGCATCCTGATATCCTTTATTTTTTGACACGTTTCTGAAAAACAAAATGTGTGTGTACACACATATACGTATAAATACATACTTATACGTACATATACATACATACATACATATACTTACATAAACACACATGCATACACATACATACGCATACATACATACACATACTACGTACACATACATGCACATACTGCATACACATACACACACATATATACATATACATACACATACATACATATAAATACGCACACATATATACATATACATACATACACATACATACATATAAATACGCACACATATATACATATACATATACATACATATATATACGCACACATATGAGGCGGTGAAAGGCAAAGTGGTGTAAGTCAGTAAGTCAAGTGGTGTAAGTCAAAAGAGTTTAACTGCCAAAACTACAAAAATTCCATCATAAATTGAACAAATTATAATTCATATCAATTATTACAATATTGCAAATAATAACTATTTACAATTCCACTCTAAATTGAACATGAAGTTTACATATTTGCCCCCAAATGAAAAAAGTTGAAAATGTGACTTACACCACTTTGCCTTTCAACGCCTCATATATACATATGCATATACTTACACACACATATATACATATACATACATACACACATGCGTACACATACATACACATACTACATACACACACACAGATATATATATATATATATATATATATATATATATATATATATACACCGGGTGGTTATAATTAAACTTCCCCTATAAACGGCATCCTACAGCGCAAACGAGTGAACGGAATGCAACGAAATTTTGTGCATGGGCTATACACGAGATGCGCTCACGGAATTAAAAAAAAAAAAAAAAGTTCCAAAATGTCCACCAGAGGGCGTCTTTTCGGGGAAAAAGATGAAAATTAACACAATAAACGACCAAAACGGAATACAGAAACAATATTAACATTTTGACTAGTTTCTGATCACCTTGTCATCGAACCACATTAAGTAAAGGTTATTTTATTTTAAATTTATACATTTGTGTATGTTTAATTATCGTAATTAATAGATTTGTATTTTTTTCTTGCATTCTTTTTTGATTTATATATTTACGCTTTTCATATGCTTAATTTTCATATGCTTTTATGCTTTTTCAGTTACGCATTATTCATATTATTATTATATTCATAATATAGTCTGGATTCGCCCACTTTGCACTTAAAATTGAAAAAATAAAATGCCACCCAAAAAAGGGCTAGATTTGGTGGGGAAAAAAATTCCCCAAGGAATAGAAGATTATCAGCCTATGAACAAGCTTCTCGGAATGTGGAATCTGAAGAACACAGACTTCGAAGGCTGGAAGCTGATCGCATAGCTCATGGTGTTGCGAGAGCTCAAGAATCCCAGGAGAAAAGAAATGCAAGGCTGGAAGCTGATCGAACAGCTCATGCTGTTGCGAGAGCTCAAGAATCCCAGGAGGAAAGAATGCAAGGCTGGAAGCTGAAAGAACAAGACAAGTTTCTGCAGGATCTACCAGTTTAGAATTACAAGGTGCAGCTTTTGTTTACAATCCAGTAACTGCAGCGGCTATTTCAGAAAGGTTTGTCATTGGAAGGATGGAACATGCCTGTCCTCATTGTGGTGCTCTGAAGTGGAGGGGCGAAACTAAAGGCATGTGTTGCTGCAATGGAAAAGTAAGTCTGCCTGTACTTTAAACACCTCCAGAACCACTTAAGTCACTTATGGCCAATGAAACGGATGCGTCTAAGCATTTTCTTCAGAACATTAGACTGTACAATGAATTTAATCAGAATTAATGAATTTAATCAGAGGGACATAGTTCTGCAGAAAAAAGACAATCGCCTTCAACGTGTATGTGAAACACATAGATCATATGATGCCTTGCAATATCCGCTTATCTTTTGACAGGGAGAAGATGGATACCATTTTGAAATCAAGCAAGTTGATCCAACAACATTGATGCCTTCAGCTAAAAAAGTATCCGCTATGAATTTTTATTCTTATAGGTTGATGGTGCGAGAAAATGATTTCAACCTTATTTTGCGTTGTCGCCGACTTTTCCTTCAATTATTTGTAGACATGTTCGCAAAAATAGAAAGTGAACGACTTTTGTATGCCAAACTCAACCAGAAGAAGCTCCGTGCAGATGAGTACATCCATCTTCGAGATGCTATGAACAATGATGCTAATTCTACAGAAGTAGGTCAATTGATTATTTTGCCCTCAACTTTCATTGGAAGTCCACGTCACATGCACGAATACACACAGGATGCTATGACGTATGTTAGGAATTATGGGCGACCTGACCTCTTCATAACTTTTACTTGCAATCCCAGTTGGAATGAAATTCAGGCAGAACTGATGGAAGGGCAGAAACAATATGATCGGCATGATTTGACGGCTAGAGCATTTCACCAGAAGCTTATACAGTTCATGAATTCCATTAGAAAATTTCACATCTTCGGTCAAGTCAATGCTTGGATGTACATTATTGAGTGGCAGAAGAGAGGTTTGCCTCATGCACATGTTTTGGTGTGGCTCAAAAACAAGATTGTGTCGAGTGACGTTGATAAAATTATATCAGCTGAAATTCCAGATTCTCAAGAAGATCCCGTCCTCTTTGAAGTCATTGTGAAAAATATGATTCATGGACCTTGCGAAACAATCACTTCTACTTCTCCATGCATGAAAGAAGGCAAGTGTACAAAGAATTACTCAAGGAAACTCATTAAGGAAACCCAGACTGGAATGGATGGCTATCCCCTATACAGAAGGAGAAGTCCTGAAGATGGTGGAAGAGTTACGAAGATCAAGGTAAAAGTTGGAAATTCCTACAGAGAGTTTGAAATTGACAACAAGTGGGTTGTCCCTTACTATCCTTTATTGTCAAGGTTATTTCAGGCACACATTAATGTTGAATACTGCAGCTCCGTCAAGTCCATTAAATACATCTGCAAATATGTCAATAAGGGTAGCGATCAAGCAGTTTTTTCTTTTCAGGAAGACGGATCTGTTATCAATGAGATTGAAAAGTACCAAATGGGCAGGTACATTAGCAGCAATGAAGCAGTTTGGAGAATTTTTAGTTTCCCAATTCATGAAAGGTTCCCTTCAGTTTTTCACCTCAATTTACACCTGGAAAATGGGCAGCGTGTTTATTTCACTGAAGAAAATTTCGAAGAGAGGATAATGCATCCACCAAAAACAACATTGACTGCTTTCTTCGAACTGTGTCAAAATGATGATTTTACAAGGATCCTGCTATACTGTGAGTTGCAAAAATATTACACATGGAATGCAAATCAAAAAGTTTTTATGCGCAGAAAACAGGGAGTTGCAGTAGATGGTCATCCTGGTATCAGAGCAACAGAAAATCTTGGCCGTGTTTACACAGTACATCCAACAAATTTTGAATGCTTTTATCTCCGAATCTTGCTTCACACCGTTACAGGTCCTACTTCCTTTGAAGACCTTAGGACTGTTGATGGGGAAATTTGTGATACTTTTTGTGATGCCTGCTTAAGGCGAGGTTTGTTGGAGGATGATGCACATTGGGATGCTACTATGTTTGAGGCTGCTGCGACTAAATCACCAAAAAACCCGAGGATTTTATTTGCAATGATCATCGTTAATTGTGGAGTTGCAGATCCCATGAAATTATGGAATACATACAAAGAGAGTCTTTCTGAAGACATACGTCTCCAAGCTCAAATAATGATTTCTCGTGAAAATGTTGAATTTTCTCCTGCAATATTAAATCAAGCTCTCATCCTTATTGAAGACAAGGTTTTAGAAATGATAGGCAAAAGAATCCAAGACATAGGCCTTCCTACTCCCGACAGAAATCCTAATACGCTCACTACAGAGATGACTAGAGAGACATCATACAGCATTGAAGAATTGAGAAGTTACATATCACAGAATGAACCGCTTTTGACCGATGATCAAAGAGCTGTTACAATACCATCTTGGAAGAAGTACAAAAAAAAGGGGGGGGGAGATTTTTTTTCTAGATGCACCAGGAGGAACAGGTAAGATATTTCTCATCAAGTTGTTACTTACAAAAATTCGAGAAAATTCCAAAGTAGCTATTGCTGTGGCCTCTTCGGGAATTGCTGCAACTTTGCTCCCTGGTGGAAGAACAGCACATTCAGCTTTCAAGTTACCGCATAATCTGGCCCGAAGTGAAAATTCCATCGCCAATATACCTAAACGAACAGAAAAAGCTCAGGTTCTACAGGAAAGTCAAGTCATTGTATGGGATGAATGTACCATGTCACACAAGAATGCTTTGCAGGCCCTCAGTCAAACACTTCAATTTTTAAGAGGCAATGATTTACTCATGGGGGGAGTCACCGTTGTATTGGTTGGAGATTTCCGACAAACATTGCCTGTCATTCCAAAAGGAACAATGGCGGATGAAATTAATGCATGCCTTAAATCATCACATCTTTGGAGGCATGTTCACACTTTAAGACTTACTACAAATATGAGAGTTCATCTGTATGGCAACACATTGGAGGTCAGTTTGCTGACCATTTGTTAAATATTGGAAATGGATTAATTACAACTTCATCCAGTAACTGGTCTCTTCAAACTCGGAGAAACATTTTGTAATACAGTAGTGTCTGTTGATGAACTCAAAGCAAAAGTATTTCCAAATATTCAACACCATTTTACAGACCATAAGTGGCTTTGCGAACGTGCGATTCTTGCACCAAAAATGATAGTGTAAACAACATCAACTTGAAGATTCAAGAAGAGTTGCCTGGAGAAGGTGTATTGTACAAATCAATAGATACCGTTGTTGAAGAAAATGAGGCTGTGCACTACCCTACTGAATTTTTAAACTCTTTAGAACCTCCCGGAATGCCATCGCATAATTTGGTACTGAAGACTGGATCACCAATTATGCTTCTCAGAAATTTAAATCCCCCAAGACTTTGCAACGGCACAAGATTAGTGGTTAAGCAGCCCCATCCTCATGTCATCTATATATATAAAACGCGTAGGTATGCGGCACAAAAATCGACGATATTTCAACACTCCGAATGGCAACGGCTGCCACTACCAGATGTAAACATTAGTAGCCGTCCGCAATTTGCAACCGCGTGTCAACATGGATTTACGCACTGAAATCAGGAATGTTCGAAAGTGCGCTGCACGATCAAGTGAAAATTGGGAACAGTCTCAAGAATGAAAGCGAAGAAATAATTCATTAAGAGAGAGGCGTGAAAGAGAGAGCATAAATAATCGAGAGGTTAGGCTTAACGGTTGCCTGCATAGCAATAAACAACCACTAATATTTAATTTTCTACACTTTTTCAGTACTTTCTGAATTTTTACTCCATTTTATAAGTGAAGAAATTTTTTCAACAATTTATTATTTGATATGATTAAGTGTAGATATCTGAATTGTGAACAGTAATACATACATAGAGTGATGTAATCAACACTATATTTTAAAATTTTCCCCAACAATTTCTTATTTGTTGTAATGATAAAGTGTAGATATCTTAATTTTGAAAAATAGTACATACAAAGAGAGATGTAATTTTTAAAATCATTGATGTTGGGTTTCTCAGTCTTATCTTTAACTCTTTTCTGAGGTAATGGAAATTCACATTTTTTGATCACGATGTTCTAGAATCAGCCTTATAGAGAATACCCCTTACAACATATATTTGTGATGACAGGTAATGGTAACATTCCTTACATATGTTACTTTCAGTTGCGTTGTTTTTCAAAAGAAAATATGAAAATAAAAGCGACCATGCTGGTCGCGCAGCGGCTAGTTGAAGGAAAAATTTTGATAGGCTGTGCCAAAGGTGAGGATGCTTTCATTCCACACGCATACCCCTCATTCCATCAGATATGCCATTTCAATTCAGGGGCCTACAATTTCCAGTTCGTTTAGCTTTTGCAATGTCCATCAATAAAGCCCAAGGACAGTCTTTACACGTAGCTGGAGTCAACTTGGAATCACCTTGCTTTTCTCATGGACAGTTTTACGTTGCGTGCTCTAGAGTTGGATCTTCAAAAAGTTTGTATGTATTTGCTCCAAATCAAGAAACGAGAAACATAGTCTATGAAGCTGCTTTGAGGTAATATGGGGATCAGTTTAACTGAACAGAGATTTATATGGAGTTTATTATGGAGAGAATGGTTCTATTATTGTTACAGAATCTTGCATTTATGGTGCGTGGAGCCCTTAATTGCAGATTTCTATTAATTTTTTAGTTTGTTAGTGCCTTCTACCTATACTTTCATTTTTTTTCTACAGAAACTTGCATTTATGGTGCGTGGAGCCCTTAATTGCAGATTTCTATTAATTTTTTAGTTTGTTAGTGCCTTCTAGCTATACTTTAATACTTTAATTTTTTTGCTACAGAATCTTGCATTTATGGTGCGTGGAGTCCTAATTGCAGATTTCTATTAATTTTTTCGTTTGTCAGACCTAATTGCCTTAAGTTGATGAGTCTACCTAAATTCTACAAAATTAAACAAGGAAACATATCCCTACTGGGGAATCCTCACCTTGTGAATATCGCAAAAGGGGGATAAGGCGCCTTTGCTGTACACCTAGCGTGGTGTGGAAATCAGCACTTTATTAATTTAAAACCTCTTTTCTAAGAATTCTAGGTTTTTTTTCTACCGTGACGAACTTCACGCAATCGTATGATGGCAACGGAATATTTGAAATCTCATGGAGGGGAGACTGTTTGCAGGAAGTCGAATGAACTCTCGTTAGAGTGTCGTTCTTCAGAAGGGTTGGTATCTTCAGATAGCCTGAACTTTTCTGCAAAGTGCTACAGGGGAAATTCTAGCCAGATGCTTTCTTTTCACATGCAAATTTATCTTTTTGTAATGCAGGTATGCTCATATCATACCAGGCGGTGGTGGGTGTTAATATGAATAGCAAATTTTTTTTTTGGTGGTAAAATGATAAAAGACTGAATCTACCTAAATTATGAGATGTGTATAACATTTCACATGCTTTTTTTCTGTGTTATTTATACTGTGTTTAGTTTTTAAGTTGATTTTCGTTAACAAAATTGAGATTTTTATTTTTCAGCAACCATTCAACAATTTGACATTTTTCCTTTTCAGATTTTAGTGGTTTATCATAAATGTATATATTTTATGTTTTACTTTTCAGGTTTATTTGCTCCAATGATGAAAGGCTAAACTAGCTCAATTCTGAGGAGTTTATTATAAAAGTATATTTTTTTGTATTGGGTTTTCTTTTTATTCATGCGTATTACATTTCGTATGCTTTTTTTTCTATGTTATTTATACTGTGTTTAGTTTTTAAATTAACTTTGGTTAACAATTATTCCCCAATTTGACATTTTTACTTTACAGCTTTTAGTGATACAATGATGGAGGGCTGCATCTACCTAAATTCTGAGATGTCTATAATATTTCACATGTTTTTTTTCTATGTAATTTATACTGTGTTTAGTTTTTAAATTTATTTTGGTTAACAAACATTCTTAAAATCCCGGCCAACGCCGGCTCGCCAGGGGGGAAGAGGGGGAGAGAATTGTTCTTCTGCTTGCGACTGTTTGCAGGACGTGGGATGCGTATCCACAAAATTTAAATACCTTTATTCGTTGTTTTTTAGTATTTCCATTCTCTGGCAATTATTACTGAAGGGAGCGGGTCCCTAAACCGACCGGCTAGACGGGCGAAGCACGGCCAAGTAAATTTGACATTTTTACTTTTCAGATTTTAGTGCTACAATGATGAAAGGCTGAAATTCTGAGATGTGTATAACATTTCACATATATTTTTTCTATGTTATTTATACTGTGTTAATTTTTAAATTGATTTTGGTGAACAAACAATTTTAAAATCCCGGGCATCACCGGGTACTTCAGATAGTATATATATATATATATATATATATATATATATATATATATATAAAGAATATTTTTAGAGAAAGGGGAATAGCTATGATAATTAAAGGGGGCTTCAGGGTAGATTAACTTCGTGGCGTTAAACGTCACTGTTTTTTCATATTTCGAGACGCGCGACAGATCAAAACGGGGAAATTCCCGCATGGAGAAAACGCGAGGGTCTATTAATAGAATGGACAGCATTGACGGAACTGTCGTGAGGAATGTTCTCGAACATACGAAATGCAAATCTAAGCACTATCCTGGCGCGTTATGGAGTGAGCGGGAAGAAAATAAGTTTTTAGACCAGGATTTAGATTCGTTGATAACGGATATGCGGTGAGACGCTCCGCGTTTTAGGCAAGGCGCCCACTGGCGATTATTTCAAAGCAACTTTTTAATCACAAAAATGAAACACATTGATTCCTTTGGTAAAGCGCTCATTGGCGATTTTTCAGTTGCGGCAACTAAAAAATTCCAACATGTTCGATTCTATGGGTGATGAAACTGTTGCCGGTGAAAATATATCATGTTGGTTTAGATAGGGCCGCGCCCACTGGTGATTATTTAGTTGCTTGCAATAGATCTGATCGAGGAAAATCATAGATGGGCGTGTTTGGCTAGTCCAGGGGTCGGGCAACCTTTTTTACTAGGTGGGCATATTTCAGAAATTCGGCTGTTCGGCGGGCATCGTTGGTTGAAAGAGAAGGAGGTAGGATTAATATTTAAACATGAAAAATATTAATGCGACATAAATTTTCAATAGATATATTCAAATTTTAATTGAAACAAAATAATTGTAAAATTGGTAATTAATGCGGTATCTGACATTGCAAATATGCTGCCAGCTCTTTGTAATGTGGCACATAAGTTGAATTCCCAGTACTCGGGCATTTTTCCAAATGAGTGTTCCGGAGGATTGTTCGGTACTTTGATTTTCAGTATTTCCTATTGGGAAACAAAGATTCACAAGCATATGTCGACGCGCAAAGTGAGTTCAATTTCAGAGTAGGGATGCGACATCGATGTCGATGTTTTCAAAACATCGATATTTTGACAAAAACATCGATGTTCTAAATATCGATTTATTGAAGCCGATGTTTTGTGCTCGATGTTTTACGTTGTCTCGATGTTTTTGTTTAAATTAAAATGTACCCTAATAAAAAAAATTTACCGCGTTGCATAATTTTCACACTCAGTAAATGTAAGTTTGAGTTCTGAAAAGGACGAATACAAAAAGGGGAACGATTCCTTAGCAAACAGACAAATGGCAATCAACAACCAATGAACCGATCAGTGCGCTTGGAATGTTCCCGACTCTCCAGAACCTTCGATGGGGTTTTATTTTATAAATAGTATATACACGAGAGCAGCCATTTAAGTTTTTGTTTTGTTCTGGTTTTATGTAAGTTAACGTTAATATCATTAGTAAGATGCCTCCCAAAAGTACCGTTTGGAAATATTTTTGCGAAACCTCTGACAAATTGGCGAAATGCGATATTTTCCTTAAGTCCCTCGAAACTTCTGGCAATACCACGAATTTATCTGGACATTTGAAGGCAAAACATGGCGATATTTACAACGAGAATTTTGAGTCATCAATGTAGCCCGAGGCAAAAGCGACCAAGTTTTTTTCATTTGTGTCAGCCCAATCAGAGAGTAAAATTAAATCATCCCCCCCCCCCACACACACACGACTAACCGAAGTAACATTAATGTTAGAGGTTAGTAAACCAATTTTAAAAAATGGATGTTCTAAAACATCGATGTTTAAAAACATCGATGGTTTTTGGGCGATGTTTTATTAGCATCGATGTTTTAATATTGAATATCGATGTTTCAAAGCATCGATGTTTTGTTATCGATGTCGCATCCCTATTTCAGAGCAGGAAAGAAAGCTGACTCACAGAGAGGGGAGAGCGACCCTGTAGAGAGAGCAGGCTGCTAGGTTTTTGATTTTTACGGTTTTACGATTTAAAATTTTTTTTTTACTAAAATTATTCATTACAACTATGAGCGTTTGTTGTTTAAATAACTAAAATTTAGCTATTTCAACGGCGGGCACTTTAAAATTGTTTCGATGGGAACCGCGTTGCCGAACCCTGGGCTAGTCCGATTCACGAGGAGTTGGCAACATATATTTTCTTTTATCTTTGCACCCTTCGTTCAAAAATTTTAACGAAGATCAAAAATTCACTGCTCGAACCGAGATAATGAACGTTATGAGCCGTGTTCGTTTGTCGGGGAGTCACCACGGTGAAACTCCGTTTAGAAACCCATTGTTTCGGGAGCTAAACGGTTGGAATAACAATTCATTATATTGCAGCACTTTGCAATATTATTATTCAAGATTTGGAACCTGGAACTCCGACCTGGAACTCCGACACACAAGAGGCTTGGGATAACGAGTCAGAAGCTTCATCCTTTTTATCTTTGTAATAAAATATATGTATATTAGTTTAAAACAAATTTACTTAATATTATTTACAAAAAAAATGTTTCTAATATGTATTTTAATTCAATTCCTACTATTAGTTCACACTCTCTCTATATATATCTTGTTGAAATTTTCAATCGTTAATAAAAGTACTTTTTATTCATCCACTCAAGTTCAAATACATTTTTTTAAACTTGTAGTGGATGACACTTGATGTTAATACAGTTTTTTCAAATATTAATTCACTAATTAAATTTAATTAATCAATTTTAGTTTTAGACCTAGAGCGTCTCTTGCTCTTGAATAGTAATTTCCCACTTGATACTGTGTAAACGGTAGCACTGCGGTATCGATGACTTCTCCTGTTCTGTAGGTTGCGAGATCGAATCCCCAACCTGACAAACTTCTTCTCTCTCTTTCCCCCCTCCTAATCTCGCACAGTAGGCAAGGTTCTGGCAGGCAATCCTTTTTTTCAATTCCTACTATTAGTTCACACACAAATTTTTCTTTGTTGAAGTAAGTAGGAATTGACTTTAAAAATTTTTTTTATATATTACTTGTTTCAATAAACTTGAAAATTTTCAAGAAAATCTTTTTACTTACCTTTAAAGTCACAGTTAATCTTTCCTGCGGTGGTATAGCCAAACGTAATCTTGTATTATGGCAAGAAATACTGGGCCCTACTAATGACAACAGGTTGTCGAAACTTTCAACGCTCATCCGAGAGTAGTTGAAAAATTTTGTTGGGTGTACTCTTAAATCTTCAAATAATTTATAAAATTGCCCATCAAATAATCTCCTATTTATTATTGGATGGACCCAAAATCTTCTGCGGGTTTTGTTTACGTTTTCGCCTTAGAGCGAGGGCACAAACACATGCAGCTTCTACGAAATCAATTTTCAAACTGAGTGCAAAGCAACTATTTAGTTGCCAGTGGGCGCTTGTCGAAGATATCCTGCAACTTTCAAGTGACTAAACTGTTTAATCGCTCAAATTAAGAGTTGCCAGTTGGCCCCTGGCCTTAGAAATGGAGAGCGTTAGGCTGTGTATTATATTGGAGAGGTGGTTCCATAAACTTTAATTGAATAAAGGAAATTCAGTAGATTATCGATGTGATTATTTAGCTGTGCCTTTGGTGACGACCACGCTGCATACCAATTTAAGGATTATGTGACGGCAATATCTTCAATTACAGCGGGTGTAATACTATGCCCGTCAAGACGAAGAATATGTCTAAATCTTGCAATGTATCGTGATATCCTTTATTTTTTGACACGTTTCTGGAAAAACAAAATGTTTGTATACACACTCACGCACACACACACACATATACACACACATATACATACATATACATACATAAACACACATGCATACGCACAGGGCCCGACTTTGACCCAATGGGGCCCTGGGCAAATCAGACTTTGGGGGCCCCCTCCAAGGACAGATCCAGAGGGAGGCCATGTGCCCTCCCCCTCCAGGAGTAGATTTCCACATGAACATGTGGGACACTCACCAAGGCCCCCCCCCCATAAATTCGGACCGGAAATTCAAAAAATTTTCGACCAAAAAGTCAAACATTTGAAAAATAATGATAATAATAATTATGTGTTAATTAATTTACTTTTAATGTTAATAAATAAATTCAGGAAATTTTTTTTTGAAATGAATATAGTGGGTGCACTATGCCCCACCCAGGATTTTTTTCTGTATCCGCCACTGCCCACCTTTACTGAATTAACCTAAAACCAAATTTTCAAAAATATGTACAACTTAATACTAAATTAGGGGGCCCCATAAATTTGGGGGCCCTGGGCAAGTGTCCCACTTGCCCATGCGGAAATCTGGGCCTGCATACGCATACATACACATACTACATACACATACTACATACACATACATATATATACATATACAAATACATACATACACATACATACATATAAATACGCACACATATATACATATACAAATACATACATACACATACATACATATAAATACGCACACATATATACATATACATATGCATACATTGTATTCATATCAGAAAATTTTATTAATAAAGTAATTACATATTTTATATATTGTATAGACGTTTGTAACTGCGTTTCATTTCACTATTTTGTAAAATCGCTTATAATTACATCAGTTCTTGAACACGCCTCTAACTATTTAAAACATATTTTATTCACCTCCCATTTTTCATCCTCATAGATCCTAAAAATATTTCTAAAATAATACATACTGTAAAGCTGAGTATGCATTGAAAATCCGATTCGGACGCTGGACACTGAGGTGTTCAGTCGTGTGCCATTACTGCTCCATTAAGCCTTGCACGGAAACACACGTGGTTTTCCCACGTGTTGTCGTTTTACTGCCACTAGCTATTTTGCTCGCACGTTTTCGGGTACGTTTTGTCGGGGAATTCTGTAGGGCTATTTTAGCTTGTACATGAATAACCGGGCGGATGTATCTGGACCGTCGGGCATAAGCCCTGGTGGCTCCTTTTACCAGACTCTGACTTCAGACTCGGAAGATGATGGCTCGACTTGTTCGATGACACCACTCTCGCGACAAGATTTCCTAAAGGACTCTCTTAGACCGAAGAACGATGCCCTACAGCGCTTAGCTACGGACATTAAGAACGGACTCAACTCCAGCCCTGGAAAACTTTCTAAGGGCCAAAAGAAAAAACAGGCCGCAGCAAGGAAACAAGTGCAAGCCGATAATACTGTAAAGTGCAGCTTTTCTCCTGCAGTTCAGCATGTGACCTCGGAGCTCAAAAACAAGCTTGGAGCAATCCACGATATCATCGAAGCTCAATTCCCGACGGATAAATTCTGTTTCTCCGCGATGATAAAGAACTTTACTAACTCGATGTGCGAGAAGCGATGGACGGACCCAGAGGCTGCCATGGTAAGTGATACTTTTGATCGTGTTTATTCAGTGCTCACTAGTGATTCTGGAGAGATAGGTATCATGGATTTTATGAACATTGACTATTTTAGAGCTCATATAGACAAGAGCTTGTCTTTCTATAATTATCATTTTGCCCAGTTTAACTTAGAATTATTTCATAATGAGGAAGGTGTTATAAACGTTAGAACTAAATCAGCTAAACGCCAGAGAGAGGACTCGGACCCCTCCCTGGAACCTAGTGTTAAAATTAGTACCCATAACTCAGAACGGCCGAACGCCGCTAGTACTGAAATTCTTGAAGGTAATACTTCTGCTGAAGCTGTAGATATGGAGACGCAGGAAACTGCCGAACCTACTCCCATTCAAAAATATCATATTTATTTTGAATCTGGAAATAACTATAAAAGTCTTATTAATATCATCAAAACTAACTGTCCCGAAGCCGAGCCAGAAATGGCCGGTTATTCATATTGTCTTTACCGATATTGTTAACTTTCAAAATGCGCAGGGTATCCTCACCAGCAATAATATTCCTTTCAGAGTTATGAATCCTAGGTCGGAGAGACCAAAAAAGTATTTGATTAGGGGCCTGCCCGCCACAACTGACAGACAGGACATTCACGACGCTCTAACCAACATAGGCATAACACCCATTAAAATTGCGTATTTAACTAACAAACAAACCAAAACTATACTTTCCCTTTTCATGATTTCAATCAAACCATCACCTAATCTTGATAATCTCCCCAATCTAACCAGTATCAATTACTTAAAAATTAAAATTACCCCGTTTAAAAATTCAGGTACGGCTCAATGCTACAACTGTCAGCGGTTCGGGCATGCGAGCACGACCTGCAATCTTACTCCGAAATGCCTTTTATGTGGTGGCAAGCATCAGGCCAGGATTTGTCCCATTAAGGGAAATCCTGAGCTTTTCAAGTGCGCTAATTGTGGAGGCAACCACACAGCCAACTACTCCAAATGCTCCAGACACCCGAAAAACATCTCTAAAGCCAAGAAAGAATCCAATACTAGTAAATCCAACAGTAAAACTAACAGTAACTCCTATAGTAATTCCGACACGTTCATTCCTGCCCCTATCCCTAGCACTTCTGCTTGGAATAAAAATTGTCTCCCCACTTACAACAGTAAATCGGCGGTTTCTGGCGAAACCAACTCAATCACTATTAATAACACTCAAAATAACACTCCTAGTGCACCGGAACTAGTCTATGCTAGGACCGCGCCTAGGAAGAAAATCGACATCGAAAAACCCATTTCAAAACATAATGTTCAACACAATCCCCACTACGAAAACCACACTACTAATAACACGGGCCTCTCCGACTTTACGGAAATCATTAAACTTGTAAGGGAATTTTCCCAAACCTACTCCATTCCTGATATCCTACAGCTTCTCAGAAACAGTGCCGCGGCTCTTAGAAAGCCCGATGACGACGTTTCCAAAATGCTAAACGTATTTAAAACAATATGCGACTACTTCTGCCCCGAACCGGGTTCGAACCCAGCTCGGGGATCTTCTGGCTAGTCCCCTCTTCTTATTTGCTTGCTTTAAATGGTTTGCTAAATTAATTCGCTCTTATTAAGCTCTAACTACTTTTATCTTTTTACCTGTTAAATTTTGCTGTTACCCATAAATTATTAACCTATATTAATTTTTAACTTAATTCATTTAAAACTTTTTTCTTTCACTTGAGCACTGAAAACAACTCGATTCTCGACTATCACTGAAACTGTTAATGAACTTCATGTTCGAAGTGTCACTGGAGTTACACTTGTAACTCCCCATCTTGAAGCATGTCATCTTGAAAACTTTTTATCTTGAAACTGGAGTTAAATCTAGCTAGACAAGGCACTCCAGTTGTACCCAAAATAGCATTCCGCATTGAAAATCCTAACCCTGATTCATTATTTCTGCAACTGACGTGTGTTTAGATTAGAATGGTTTCCGTACGTACGCAAGTGACTGAAAGATCCCAATTTAGTCTGTGCCTGACTTGCTTTATGATTGATGCAATACTTAATATCTATGAATATTGCATATTTCTCTACCGGCTTTAAAAGCATGCTTATTTCTATTACTTTAGCATTTAACTTAACTGCAGTTTAAAAATTCTTACTTAAAACTTTTGCTTATTATTCGTTTAGTTATGTTCTCCCTTAAATTAAAGAATTTATTAAACGAACCCCTCTAACACCTAAAAGCTTTAGTGAATTTTCTAATGTAATATTTTATTTTAAGGAAGGTTAAAATGACAACGTTTAACGTCAAGATCAAATTTTAGTTTTAAAAATAAGAATCAATAAGTAAAGTATTGAAGGTGGAGTTTCAGAGCAGTAGAAGGTGGAGTTTCAGAGCAATGGAAGGAGGATTTTACTAGACGTAAAAATAGAGGGCGGTGTGTGTGTGTTCTATATTGAAAAAATATGTGTAATTTGTTTTAGGAGCCAATGAATTGTTTAGAATGTTATATAAGTTAATACACTTTATTCTTGTTTTAGTACTTTATCCAGCTCATATAAAAATATTTTGAAACCGATATGGTCAGGATAAACACAAACGTTACCGCAAAAGGCATAAAACTTGCAAAAATGGCGGTACCTAAATGTCATGTTTTCAATTAATAAATGCTTCAGATATTTCCTGAAGTTTACACAGGACTTTTCCTACCCTGAGTGAGCGTAACATGAATGTGAACCGATGTTAAGATGACCCTGCCATCAGTTGTTCAGATTTCAATATCTTTCTCCATATTGAAAATTTTTGCGTCTGTTGATGTTAAAATAACTTTGCTTACACCTTAATCAAAAGAAAAAAATTTAAACAGGCCTCAATATAAAGGTTCTATTTGAAATATGAGAAGGTTTTCGGAACACAACATTAAACTGTTTTTGATTGAGGGGCAATACTCATTATCGAATAAAGTTCTCCCTATTATTTCTAAATGTGGACATTATTATAAGAAATGTACTTTGGAATTCACGTGAAGAAGCTTTTTATTTAAGAAACTTTTACGTGGTTTAGTAGGATTGGAAGGGCGTTATTTTTCAATAATGATGTAAACGGAAGAACATACGGTAATTATATTGAACTTTTGGTGTCACTAGAATTTTTTTATATTTTAGTGCACATAGGGTACGTAGGCGCTTGGACATAAATGGACATAATTTTCTGGGCATTCCTCTACTATGTCACATTCTTTAATTTTCAGTTCATTGATTTTCAAAATAATTTGCCAAAACAGGCTTATTTCAATTTTCTACTCTTTCGAAATCAATTTCCTAATCTTTATTGAAATTTCGCTACTTCCAAAAAATTTTCGTAGGTTCGAGAGATTTTTTTTGAAGTGAAACCTCTTTATCGGTGGTGAGGGGAAAATTTAGTCATTCATGTTACGATTTTGTGTTACGGAAACGCGTTGCTGAACATCCGACGAAGAATGCGCTAAGCGGCGAGAAAAACTGTAAAAAACAAAGCGACACAAACAGAAGCAACTATGCCTGCCTATTTCGGGGAAGCGAGAAGTACCCAACCTTGTAGTAGCACAATATAGCAACCCTCTCTCCCCCGCAAAACGAATTTTACTGATAAGAAAACTGGGTGCATCCTGAGGTTTCGTTGAATAACTGGGGAGTCAAGGGACAATGAGATAAGCGCTGGCGCTTTACGTTAGTTGGTGAATAAATGATTTGGTGTTGATATTGTAGTATTCTTATTACGTTGGCTCATCTTGTTGTGAAGCCGAGAATTACGACGCCAAAATGGGAAGCCGTATCGGAACAAGTGGTAGCAAATTAGCGAATAGTTAAGCCAGTCAAAAAGGTGAAACATGAAATGCGTTGTGTATTAAAATAAGTTGCAGAATTAACTTCAAGTAACAAAACGACATGAAAAATAACCCAGATAGGTTGTCTCGGGTAACATAGACTAAGTAGAGTATTTACTTTAGGTTAACAGCACTTAGCTTAGCAAGAAAATATTTAACCCTACATATAGCCTGACCCACGTGCTAAGCATATTACAATACTCAAATTATTCATACCAAGGAAACATTAGCTACAACAGTAAATTAAACTACAGACAAGGGGTTTAAGGAGCAAATAAGAAGTTTATTTTAACTAAACATAATGAAAAAAAGTAAATACTTATACTAGGCCATGCCACGCACCCCCACTCTCGATCCTCAACACACGTTCCCAAAGGTCACCAACCTCCTACACGTCCAAGGGCTGTCTCCCGCTACTTTTCGAAGCTAGCCTGACATGCGCCAAGCTGTCCTTCGCGCCTGCTCAATACAGGCTCAATACACCAGATTTGGCGTGCATCGCCTTTTTTGGCAATGAATCATTTTTCTTTTCAGCCAATATATGACGGTTATGAGAGACAGTTATAAAGACCTGAATATTAATGGATATACTCCATGAGTCTTTATAACATTCTCCCCCTTCACCAAGTGAAGAAAAAAACAAATGAGGGGAAAATTTCCCAAAGAGTTGAGTTCAAATAACAAAACGACATGAAAAATAACCCAGATAGGTTGTCTCGGGTAACATAGACTAAGTAGAGTATTTACTTTAGGTTAACAGCACTTAGCTTAGCAAGAAAATATTTAACCCTACATATAGCCTGACCCACGTGCTAAGCATATTACAATACTCAAATTATTCATACCAAGGAAACATTAGCTACAACAGTAAATTAAACTACAGACAAGGGGTTTAAGGAGCAAATAAGAAGTTTATTTTAACTAAACATAATGAAAAAAAGTAAATACTTATACTAGGCCATGCCACGCACCCCCACTCTCGATCCTCAACACACGTTCCCAAAGGTCACCAACCTCCTACACGTCCAAGGGCTGTCTCCCGCTACTTTTCGAAGCTAGCCTGACATGCGCCAAGCTGTCCTTCGCGCCTGCTCAATACAGGCTCAATACACCAGATTTGGCGTGCATCGCCTTTTTTGGCAATGAATCATTTTTCTTTTCAGCCAATATATGACGGTTATGAGAGACAGTTATAAAGACCTGAATATTAATGGATATACTCCATGAGTCTTTATAACACATCTAGGAGACAATAAACTGAATGGAATTTCCAAATGAAATAGTTGGTGAAGTTGATGTCCATCACCGTCATTGCCCTCAGACCATTACTTCTATTCAGAATAGAAATTCTAAACGTCCAGATACAGCAGCAGAGCGTATGCGAAAGTCTAGCACCTGGAAAAAGAATAACATTCAGGCAGCGAGTGATGTTTCTTCAATTCCTCAAAAACGTCTTTAATTGTAAAAAATTCAAATATCTTAGTTTTATCTGAAACTTGGCTAGCCGATGAAGATGGAAAATCCGTTCCTAATTTCAGCTGCATTTTAAAATATAAATGGCCTAATACAAGAGCAGGAGGTGTTGGAATACTTCATAATTCTAATGATGTCATCAACATTCTAACTCCATCTATAGATTTTTCTGTTACACAATCCAATGCCCATAGTTCAATAGCATCAACAGTTGGTGACTTGTGTATGACTCAATGTCAAATGGAAAATGAGAAAAACCTTATTATTGTAGCATTGTATATTTCTCCTAATCAAAAGCTAAATGATATTATTAGTTTTCTTCATCATTCATTATTACCGTATACGATAGGAGGTGCCGCTTTACTCCGTAACGATAATGATAAAATACCTATGATTTTAAGTGGGGATTTTAATGTCAATTTTGCAATAGACAAATAAGCGAAGCTGGTGAAATTTTTAAAAGATAATTTAAATTTATCCATATAAAACAATCCACAAATTTCAACAATAAAATCAAATGCAACATTGATGCAGTTTTCACAAGGTTCCTGGATCATGTTGAATGCAAAACATATAATTCTTATTTTACAAGTAGTTATCATAAACCTTTGATTACAAAAGTGTATAATAATAATTTTCTTCAAATAAACGAAGTTGAATAATAATAATAATAATAATAATACTTATAATCATACTGTTTTTTCAATAGCTCTATAATAAAATAGTTTTTGTTAGTGATGCGACATCGATAACAAAACATCGATGTTTTGAATCATCGATATTCAATATTAAAACATCGATGCTAATAAAACATCGCCCAAAAACCATCGATGTTTTTAAACATCGATGTTTTAGAACATCCATTTTTTAAAACTGGTTTAGTAATCTCTAACATTAATGTTACTTCTGTTAGTCGTGGGGGGAGGGGGTGATTTAATTTTACTCTCTGATTGGGCAGGCACAAATGACAAAAACTTGGTTGCTTTGGGCTACATTGATGACTCAAAATTCTAGTTGTAAATACCGCCATGTTTTGCCTTCAAATGTTCAGATAAATTTGTGGTATTGCCAGAAGTTTTGAGGGACTTAAGACAAATATTGCATTTCGCCAAATTGTCAGTGGTTTTGTAAAAATATTTCCAAACGGTACTTTTCGGAGACATCTTACTAATAATATTAACGTCAACTTACATAAAACCAGAACAAAACAAAAACTTAAATGGATGCACTCGTGGATATACTATTTGTAAAATAAAACCCCATGGAAGGTTCTGGAGTGTCAGGAACATTCCAAGCGCTCTGATTGGTTCATTGGTTGTTAATTACCATTTGTCTGTTTGCCAAGGAATCATTCCCCCTTTTGTATTCGTCCTTTTCAGAATTCAGACTTACATTTACTGAGTGTGAAAATTATGCTACGTGGTAATTTTTTTTTTTTATTACGGTACTTTTTCATTAAAAAAAAACATCGAGACAACGTAAAACATCGAGCACAAAACATCGATGTTAAAAAACATCGGCTTCAATAAATCGATGTTTTTATTATAACATCGATGTTTTGAAAACATCGACATCGATGTCGCATCCCTAGTTTTTGTTTAAAACATAAGATTTTTTCTTTTACTCATACCTCATCTATCCTATTTATTTGAAACACCAAGAAAAAAAATTATATATATAACCTGAAGAAGTTTCACTCCTTACGCGTGTACACTGATACACACACCTTTTTATTCTATTTAAAGAACATGGGTCTCTGTCGGTAAGAGTTTGAGCATTACTGCTGTGGCGTCACGACAAGGCTAAACTCTCTGAGGCATTTTGAAAAAAATTCACAACTATTGGATCCATACTAACAAAAAACAGAGTCCTAAAAAAAAATGCGAAGCCAATTTTTAAAACAAAAACTTAATAATTTATTTACAAAGAAAAAAATTTACATTAAACCATAGCAACATATTTACTTAATTTACGTGCAGATTTACAATGCGCGCTCCAGGGCCCGTCTCAGCCCAAAAAAACAGGAGCCTAAAAATCGCGTCTGTTCGCTGGATACCATAAGGCCGATCTTCTCCAATTCTCCAACTCTCTGCCTATATCTTGTGGCGTTTCTTTGTCGGCGACTCTCCCAACTCCCCGAAAATGCGTCTGTTTTTCAGAGAGGGGGCCGGCAACCCAGTTGGTGACAGTTCTTAACTTTATTACAACTTTATTACATTCCAGTACTTTATTACATTTCCAGGCCGAAACTTTATTACATTCCAGTGACAAAGTCGCATAGCTACTGCTAGGAAAAGACAGCTTTACGACTATGGTGGGAGACGTTTGCTTGAAAACCCGATAAGCCTGGGCTTAACTTTCAGGCCAAAACTCTGCATGTGTTTAAAAAACGGTGGGAACTGGAAAATGGTATTCTCGAAAAACATCCAGCTGTCCCGTGGGGCGTGAGAACCGCACAATACACGTGACGTTACACTGCTCTACACTTTAGACTATAATATGAATGAGACAACCTCATGTTGTGAAACTTAAGGCCTGTCCTAAAGAACCTGAAAACTTTTTGAAAACATCAAATTTCCTAGAAAACCGTATGTCAAATTAAAAATCGCTAGAGAATCAGATACCATCAGGACCATCAGGACAAATGATTTAACTACGTTCCGTAGGCCACGCCTTCCAACGTAGGCTTGCATAGTGAATGACCATAGAAAGATGAAAAGAGATAGGTGGATTATGGATCCGGGGAGTGGCTTGAGAATAGGAAGTTTAATATGATAGAGAAAGCAATGCTACATGGACATGGACAGAAGAACTTCGTGAGGTACCCAGTGGGCCTGAAAGGCCCATCACCCTCAGTATGAGTATGCGGAAAACTGTTGCTTTTTACAAATGGCCCAAAGATATGAATAATAGGGAAAAAAAAAAAAAAAAAAAAAAAAAAAAAAAAAAAAAAAAAAAAACTATATATATGAAAATATATATATAAGATTAAAATAAAATTAATTATATTTAAGTAATTAATAAGTTAAATTAAGAGTGAGATGAAAACAAAAAATTAATTAAGACTATTGAATTAAAACAAGAAAGAGAAATTACTAACAAGAAAACTCTAAGTTACAAGTAATAGCAGCGAAGGTCAGCGAGTTGAAACAATATGCAAGGCCGGGAAGAGATCCCGCGCAAGATAATTAAGTAATTTAGGCTGTAATAGGTGGTTACAGCAGTAAAAATAGCAAGGAGATGATGAATTTGATAGTCGAAGAAGGGAGAAAAGCGATTGGCCGAGAGCCCAGAAAAGCTCGAAGCTGATTGGACGAAGAATAATGCAATTAAAGCAATGCTCAAGGAGAGCAGTGCGTAAATAAGATTGAAAATACTTAATAATTTAAGAAATTTAATAAATAAGAGCTCACTGCTTACCGAAGTAAGCAGTAAGATTACAAAATAGTTAGGAAATAAAAAAGTTAAAAAAGAATCAGATATGTCTTTGGAGTAGAGATTAAAGAAAAGTTTCCGGGAGTCAGATTAAGCTTTTGAAGAAACGAAGTCAAGTAATCATACATGATTTGGATGATATATTATTATATTATACATTATTAAACATGACTGTATAGAATTTAAACATGAAAATATTAATTCAACATAATTTTCTAATACATAAATTCGAATTTTAGTCTAAACAAAACATTTTATAAAAAAAAGAAAGAAAAATGGCACAGAACGTAGCAATTTTGCATAATTGTTCAGTATTGCACCCAATAACTAAAAATATAATAGCCATAACAAATATGCCTGAAAAACAGTTTTATTAAAAAAATAAAATCTTCACAGAACGTAGCAATTTTGCATCGATCATTGTTCAATATTGCACCTAATAACTGAGACTATTATAGCCATAAACAAATATGTCTGAAAAACATAATTAAGAATGAAGCTGAAAATGAAATTTATCCCAATTTCATCTTTTGTTACACTCGAGTTTTGTGTCTTTGTCTTTCGAATAGAAAAATTCAACAATAAAAGACTCAATCGTAAATAATCACATGTGAAGAAAGCAGCATTATAATGAAGTTTGAAAATAAATCGATCGATAAAATAGAAGCAGAATCTTTATGGAAAGGGGTTTATCTTCCAATAAAAGAGGAAGAAATCTGAGTTATTTAAAGAAAAAGAGAGAGAGAGAGAGGAAAAAAAACCCTAAAAGATCAAGAAATATTCTAAAAGGAATATGAACAGAATAAATTTAATAAGATAGTGAACTAATAAATGACCCTGAGCTGTGAAGATAGATGAAGAGTGCCCTTCAGTTTTTATAATGGAGGCACGAAGTCATTTTCAAATACTACGGGTATAAAATGTTTTTAATTTGTTTTCAATTAAATTAGCTTTTCTGATGGGACTAATAGTACATTAAGTTCACCCTTTGCAGCATGATTTTTTCGATTTCAACGGTGAAACAGTCTTATATGATCAGACCAGTCAAAAACTGAGAAAAGTATTGAAAAAGCTTTAATCGAAATTCCGCTCTCAAATATGCACTTATATAAGAAGTACCATACACGTCATAAAATGCATTTCATATATTCAAGCATCGTTGCAGGCATGTCACAGCACTCTAAACGAACGAATTTTATACTTTTGTAAACTGAAAATATATAAGTATCATTGAACTTTAATTAAGAAGGATGAATAACAAATCCACCTTTTAACAAGTGAAATATGAAATATGTATGAAGGATTTTATTTTGTGCGTTATTAAGCCTTTATAATGTGCTAAAACAGCGGTTCCCAACCGGTGGGTCGCGACCCACTAGTGGGTAGCGGAAGGATTACAGGTGGGTAGCGACTCGATCCTAAAACTATTAAAATGGTGTTTGTGTACTTTTATAATTGTAGTTTTTATCTTCACCTAGGAACACTTGTTAGTGAATATGAAACCACTTGTTGCATATATTGCAAACGTATATCTATTGTTAAATAAATAACTGTTTTTCTACAAAGTGCTTATATTTTGTCAACCATTTTCAAATCAGAACACAAATTGTTTATCAATAATCAACCTGTATCTTCAAAAAAGCACACACACATATATATATATATATATATATATATATATATATATATATATATATTTGCAATATTTGATGGTAAATTATATATACATAAGGAAGGGATACGATACAAATAAGGTTTTTTACTCCACCATGGACCGATGGACCGTGGAGGTATTCCGATAAGGAAAGGTGGGTCACCAGCTGAAAAAGGTTGGGAACCACTGTGCTAAAATATTTAAGTAAACCAGTGATACGTAAAAGCCATAAGTACAAATAAAGTATGCAGTATTCAGAAAAGATGTCATCTTAATGTAGCCTTACTTGGTGTCAGTGTAAACTGAAGATTCAATATCTAGCTATTTCTGTTTTTTTACTCACGAAGCAGCTTCAAGGCTTGAACATGCGATACAACGTTTAATCCTATGCGGGAAAATTTGTATCTGTGGTTATTGCTGGGGAGCGTACTGGCACATTTTTAATTTGGAGATATCCCCATTTTGAGATCTTCAATAGGAAGTGGAGACCATTAGGGACTTTGAGAAGAAACAGCAAATGACTCACCCAAAAGTTCAAGAAGCTTTGATATGGGGTTGCATTTGAAACGGCGAATTGTAAATTAAAGAAAACGGTGATTAAAGGCCACACGCTGTGGCCAGGCGCTAATTTGGCGACGGGAAACTGCGCCAACCGGTTTTTCGTCGTCTCATGGGTGAGCTGGAAAATTCAGATCTATCGAAGGACATGAATTGTCAACAACGTGAGTACGACTTCCTTCTTCTCTCCATCAATGTGAATGTTTAATTGTAAATAGATTTAAGGAGCTATGGCTCTACAACACTTGTAATTAATATGTTTTAATTGCGTATTAATTATTTTACCAAGACCTATTAATTTTAATAAAGTTCTTTATTAAAATCCAGCGGTTTTCCAAGCAACGGGAAAGTATTTATGTTCAAAGATTTTATTAGTTAATTCAGAGAGGTAGTAAATATAATTTAGAGGTAAGTTTTTGATAGCTCAGTTAGATATATTGTCAAGGCCGGGAGCTTTTTTATTGGGGAGCAAGATTACAGCGTTCTGAATTTCTGCTGGGGTGGTAGGTTCCAGGGGATCATTATAGATGATAGAGAGTGTTTTACTGAAAAAATTTCCAAGAATATCGTTAACTTCAATAATTGAATCGGAACAGAAAACGTTGGGGTGGGGAATAACAAGAAGTTAACTGACGAAAGCAACTTTATAGCGTAATTTTTCTTTTTTTCCGGTGGGGAACCTTATAATGAATAATTAATTAATTTCCTCAATTACTAGTAACGAAAGAGCAAATTACAAAATGGGCATATCTTTTACAGCTTCTACAACATGTACTAGTAATGGAGCAAAAATCTATCTGTACATATGTTTACAAGCACAGGAAGTCTTCTACTTTCTCAACATCACGGCAAGATTAAAATGACTACTTAATTACGAATAAATGAGACGTGAACTAAATTTATTCAAATTAGAAAAGAAAACCCGCGCTTCTGAGCAAATTAAGTCATTTTCTATCGAATAACTCGTTTATAAAATTGCTTGTATAAAAGATTAAAAACACTGTAGTGGAAAATAAAAAATGTTATTTCTAAGAACGTAATTAGACAAAAAAATATGTTTGTCTTAATGCTTTTTAAAATATTCATTATTGCTTCGATAACAGAATAAAAAAAACGTAAACGAAAACAAATCGGAAATGGCTTTATGCGAGCAGGAAATCTATTGAAAAAAGCATTAGATTAAATTAAAAAATAAAAGAGATTTTGGAAAATTCGTAAATAGGTAATTCTAGAGAGATAATGGAAAAATGCATTAAATCATTGCAAAAAGTTAAGTGAATCTTTCCGGTAACAAGTAATGACACATAAATGAATCAGATTTTAATAAAATGGAGGATTGCTGTTACAGAAAAGCCATTGACTTGTTTAAAACTGAGCACAATTAAAAGATAAAAACACGAGAGTTAGAAGTTATCAAACGCATGAAGTTATTCATCCCTGAAACTTGTAGTTGTCCGATTTCGCCATATAAAAATAAATATTTTGCATAATTATATTCACTTTACAATGACATTTTATCATCCATGCTCTTAATTTACAGATGTAAACTGTCTATTACTTCCTAGATATGGAATTTATTTAGAAATTATGTGATGCAAGATATTAGTGGATATAAATTGTAGAGAAATTGCGGAAAGCAAGAAACTTGTGCATAGCAACTTTTAAAAAGTTACAATAAAGCAAAAGAAAGTGGCAGTTTTTTTTTCGACAAACAGAAACAGTACAAATATGAATAGAACAGAACAGTGGGTGTGTTTGTCTCTGCTGATTGCTCAAAGTTACTACCTTGTCTAGCATCTGCTATCATTTACCCTAGCGGATGTGTTTACATCAGGTTGGCTTTTAATTTAAAAAATACAATAAAGCTAAAATACAAATGGCAGCTTTTTTTTTTGACAAACAGAAATAGTGCAAATATGAATAGAACAGAAATGTGGGTGTGTTTGTCTCTGCGAATTGCACAAAGTTACTACTTTGTCTAGCATCTGCTAAGATTTACCCTAGTGGATGTATTTACATCAGGTTGGCTTTTAATTAAAAAAAATACAATACAGCAAAAATACAAATGGCAGCTTGTTTTCCGACTAACAGAAATAGGGCAACTATGTGTAGAACAGAACAGTTGGTGTGTTTGTCTGTGCGAATTGCTCAAAGTGACAACCTTGTTCTTTGACCATGTTTAGCTTCTGCTATCATTCCCCCTAGCGGATGTATTTACATCAGGTTGGATATTTATTTTAAAAAATAATATAACAAAAAGTTTGCAGCTTGTTTACCAGCAAACAAAATTAGTTCAAATATGCAGTTCCGCAACTGGGCAGGTGCAAAAGGTGCATCCGCACAGGGTCAACTTCTAAGGGGGAAGGGCCAAAATTCCATATGTTTATGTATTTGTTTTATTATTTTCCCAAACCTAATTAATTAAGGGGCCGAAATGCAAAGGGCATAGGCATCTTGTACAGTCCACAGGAAGGGCTAGTTACGGCAATGCAAATTTGTATATATAAGAATATTGGGTGCGTTTGTCTCTGCGGCTTGCTCAAAGTGACTACCTTGTCTAGCATCTGCTATGATTTCCTCTAGCGGTTGTATTTACATCAGGTTGACTTTTAATTAAAAAAAATACAATACAGTAAAAAAAGAATTGGCAGCTTGTTCTCCGGCAAACAGAAATAGTTCAAGTATGTATGGAACAAGCCGTTTGGCCGTGTCTGAGGCTTACTCAAAGTGACAATCTTGTTCTCTTACCTTGTCTAGCATCTGCTATCATTCCTTCTAACGGATGTTTTAACACTTCATCATGGATTTTTAGAAAGCTATTACAAGCCGAAAATTAGCGGTAGGTACTAAAAGTACATTAGTAAACTATCACCATTTTCTTATTTATATATTGAGGTCGTACAAACAAGCACGCTAATAAATAACATTAAAAAACAGTTGTGTACATAATGCTTCAAATGAAGCATCTATCTCGCTTGAAATCATCATTATATAGTTTTCAGACATATCGCACCCCGGCAAGAAGAGTGACACAAGTCAAAAAATGGCAATTTTGAGGTTATGCCATTGAAAAATATGTATGAAGTGCCCCATCGTGCACTAAAAGCGATATATCTCTATCGCGCAATTTGTCCACCTGAGGGCAGTTGTGTCAGTTTTATGGTAATGCTAGTTCAAGCTCTTTAAGTTGATTTCTATCAAATGCTGGATTTTTTTAGTTGTGTCACTTTTTTTGCCGGGGTGCGATATGATCTAGCCAGTGGCGTAAATACGGGGCTAATTCGAGTCGCGAATCCAGACAAGGCAATTGATGTGATGAATTAAATTTAATTATTAATGGTTATTAATATACGTCGATGCTTCCACTGCGGAAACTAAAGCATACTGCATTTGCGAAATCACCCACATTCGCCGTTAAATCATGGGATCCACGAGTTTCACCGTTTTAGTTGTGTAATGAATAATCAGTGATATTACATGTGTTGGGTGCAATGTGTATTTAGAATAAAAATGAGTAAAAATATATAATTTTTAAACAAACAAACAAAACAATTGTACATGTGCTGCCATCTTTTGGCAGATAGGGGAAGCAATGCTGAACAACTGTGTTTAATTTTTTGATGAAAATATTAGTCTGTTTTAAAATATTTTTAAACAAATGAGGTCTAGTTTGAAAGAGAAATGTCTGTAGTCTTAGACTGTAAAAAGATCAAAATTCTACGATCATTTTTGGCGAGTTATCGTAATCTGAAAATGAAAAAGTCAACATTTCTTGAAAAACTGTATTTCATTTTTTGATAAAAATATTAGTCTCTTTTAAAATATTTTTAAACAAATGAGATCTAGTTTGAAAGAGAAATGTCTGTAGTCTCAGATTGTAAAAAGATCAAAATTCTACGATCATATTTTGGCGAGTTATCGTAATCTGAAGATGAAAAAGTCAATATTTTCCCACAAAACATAAAATAAAAAGAATTAACACAACAAAGAAATTAAATTACAAATTGCCCACAGCCCTTGTGTGGGGATTTGAACCGGGGACCTCTCGCTCAGCGATAGATTCGGTGAGCGATAACTCGTGTCCGATGCGATAACCATTCAGCCACGGAATCCTTGAGAAAAAGGCTCTTATGGAGGGGACATAACGCGATTTCGTTACGTGATGATTTCTGCCAGTTCACAAGCCGCGTAAAAGAACTTCGTTCCAATATTATTCATTTGCTGCTGAAAGGACGCCATTATCTGATTCATAAGCCTTTCTAACTAATGGTGACAAGCTACATTGTTGAGTCTTCAATGTACGTTCGCCACACACATAACAAAATAAGTCCGGCTTATTTTTACATTGGCGAGACATTATAATGCACTGAACGTAATATAAAATCTTGTCCTTACAATACTTGTACACTTCACATTTAACGTCACTAGAATTTTCCAACCAGCAACACTTCAAACAGCAACAGAAGACTGTGGGAGGAAACATCTGAACAAAAACTCTCTGATCTCTCAGAACTGCTGTCAGTCAGTCGGCGTGTCCTTTATACAGATTTGGCGAAGGGAGAAAATGCCCTCGTCATAAAAGTCGCCAAGCTTCTAGTGAATTCTCGGATATCTCGCTTCCTAATTCAGCTAGAGCCCCGAAACTTCGGGAAGGTAGATAAGGCTTTTGTCGCCAATATTGCCAAAATGTTCGCCAGGTTGGCGACGGTCCCACTGTCAATGAGAGCGCCTTTCCTTTGCCTTTAAGTTGTTTTTCCGCACAGACTGCGCTTTACGCTATATAGATTTCGCAGTATAGATTTCGCTTGTAAAATGTGGTTTTTGGGAAGATGGTGCGTGGTAAACAAAAGAAAATTACAGATTCGTTATTTTCAGCCAGAAATATAAAAGAAAGACACATTTTCATCTGAAGAATATTTTTCATGTTGTACAGTGTAATTTAAGACAAACCTTTTGATAGTAATTGGTCGATCTGGACTGTACGAAGAAAGTTCAAATAAACTGGCAAGTTTCAGTTATCAAAGATTTATTGACGTTAGCCAACGATATGGCTCATTTATTTAGGGATGCTTCCGAATGAAGCTTCCTACTCGAGCGAAAGACAAAATTCAACTGCGCAAACACTTGTTGCAGCCAAGTCATAGGCGCCAAGTAACGACTGTTACAGTTCAACCTTTAACCAGGCGTAAACATATCGCCCGACTTTGAAATCCTAGTGATTTCAAGAAAATAACAATTTTGCAGCCATATTTGTACAATATTCAAATTATACATAGATTAATACAATTCAAAATTTACAAACAAAATTAATATGTAGATCACAATACAGTAAAACACCATACACTTATATAATTATAAATACACTTCCATACAAATACTTCAGTAGACTATACAAATTAAAGATATAGATAAAATTAACTCCTTTAACTCTCCATATTATTTAAAGGTAAAATGCAAATATTAGATATACTACGTTTAAAAATACCACGAGGTGTTTTTACTAAGACTACTCGTATTTTTCCATCTTTGCCTGGGATGGTGTCGTGAATTCTACCAATAGACCAAGTGCAAATTGGTAATTTGTCATCTTTTAGTAGTACTAGTGTTCCAGTGGTAATGTTATTTTTGTCAAAAAGCCATTTGCCTCTTTGCTGTAAATGATTTAAATAATCTCGTGTCCATTTTTTCCAAATAATTTGATTAAATTTAGTTATTTTTTAGCCATCGAGAAAGTTTATTTTCTGGCATATCGGTTAATACAGGTTCTGGAATAGCATTGATTGGGCGACCTATTAAGAAGTGGCCAGGGGTTAGGGTTTCAAAATCATTAGGGTCCGAAGAGAGTGGAATAAGTGGCCTGCTATTCAAAATTCCTTCGATTTGATTAGTTACCGTTAAAAATTCTTCCATAGTCAATTTTGAATTTCCCACTGTTCTCTTTAAATGATGTTTAAAAGATTTGACTCCCGCCTCCCACAATCCCCCGAAGTTCGGAGATCTGGGAGGAAGAAATTTCCAAGATATTGACTGCGATACTAAGTATGATGCTAAATCATCAGATGGCTTTTGTACCAGTTTGTACAGTTTTTTCAGTTCAGAATTAGCTCCGACAAAATTCGTAGCGTTGTCTGAAAATATTGTCGCGGGAACACCACGTCGGGCAAAAAATCTCTTCAAAGTTGAAATTAAAGCATCCGAGGTCAAATCAGTTAAAATATCTAAATGAATAGCTCTAGTTGAAAAACACACAAAAATAGCAACATAAATTTTGCTTACAACACCTTTACGTTGGTTTTTATATTTTATAAAAAATGGGCCACATAGATCAATACCCGTGTTAAAAAAGGTATTGCTAATCGTCACTCTTTCCCTTGGTAATGATGACATTAATTGTTCTTCTATTTTAGGTTTATTTTTAAAACAAGTAATGCAATTATGGACAATTTTTCTAGCGTTATTTCTGCCATTTAAAGGCCAAAATTCTTGTCTAACAAAATTAAGTAATGTTTGAGCACCAACGTGCAAATTCTTTAGGTGGAAATATTGCATTATTAAAATAGTTAGCTTATGATCTCTTGGTAACAAAATAGGATGCTTTTGGTCAAATGACAAATTTGAATAATTAAGTCGACCTCCAACACGAATTAATCCATCATTGTCTAGAAAAATATTTAAATTACTTACATGGTTGTCCTTCAACCTTTCCTTTTTCTTTAAAGAACTTAATTCTTTGAAAAATACTTTTACCTGTACTGATTTGATTAAATATCGTTTAGCCTCATTAAATTCCTCCTTAGTGATAGGTCCACGTTTTTTCTCTTTATTTCTGCAATTGTATTGAAACCTAAAAATAAAGCTAAGAATTCTAATTAATTTAACATAGCTATTACTTAAATCAAGAATTTGGTTAATAAAGCCATTATTAGATGTGAGAATCAAGTTAGCGTTCGAAGATTGTTTTAGTTCACTTAAATATAGTTCTTTATCAGGAGAGTCCATTCCACTTTCATTCGGAGAATTTAGAATTTCTACAAAGGCAAGCTGTGGTCCATTCCACCACAATTCCAAGGTTTTAAGTTCTTTAGGATCAACACCACGGGAAAGAACATCCGCAGGGTTGTCACTGGAAGAGATGTGTTTCCACTGATGATTTTGAGGTTAAAGATTGTATTTTGGAAACTCGGTTGCCAACAAAGGTTTTTAGCTGATGAGGAAGTGATCTGATCCATGCCAAGGCGATGGTAGAGTCCGATAATAAAACTACCTTGTCAATAGTCATTTTCAAAGAAACAAGAACTTTGTTGACCAGTTGCGCAAGTAACCAGCAAGAACATAATTCTAAACGAGGTATCGATAAAGTCTTCAACGGGGCGACTCTAGATTTGCTAGCGAGTACTTTAGAGGTATGAGATCTAGTTCGAGTGTAACAAGTTAGGTAAACAACAGCTCCATAGGCAGAGATTGAGACATCACAAAATCCAAAAAGTGCGATAACTTCAACCTCCTCTTTTAAGACATACCTGTTGATTGTGATATGCTCAATTTCTTTTAAAGAGCTAACAAAATAATGCCATTCATTGACGAATTCTTCTGGTAATTTATCATCCCAGTTCAGTTTTTCTAACCAAAGTTTCTGCATAAAAATTTTAGCTCTGCAAATAACAGGTACGATTAATCCAAATGGGTCATATAACTTAGCAATCGTTGATAATACATCTCGTTTAGTATAGAAATTTTGTGGCTTTACAGATACCTTATTGATAAACTGGTCTTCCTTAGATTTCCAGACCATTCCCAAGGTTTTGATCGTAGCTTCTGAATCTGGAGCAAATGAATGCTCGTCTCGAATTTGTTTTTGATTTTCAAGAAGTTCTTCACAGTTCGAATTCCATTTGTGAAGGCTCATACCGCATGTTTGAAACATTTCTATTAGTTCAACCTTCAAAAGTTTGACTGAAGTAACGTCTGGCCAACCAGTAACGATATCGTCCATATAAACATCTGATAACGCAACTTCTGAAGCTAATGGGAATTTTGCAGATTCATCTCGGGCAAGTTGTTTAATAACCCTTGTTGCCAGGAACGGAGCACTTTTTGTGCCATAAGTCACCGTGTTTAAGTTAAAGACAACGGTTTTTTGATTTTCTTTATCTTTCCAAAGTATTCTCAATAGATCCCTCTGACTTTGATCTATTATTATCTGTCTGAACATTTGCTTTATGTCAGCAGTTATCACTATTTTATGTTTACGAAATCGTATCATGATATCGAATATATCCTCTTTAACTTCGCCTGTAAGTAGTAGATCATTTAAACTTCTACCCGAAGTGGTAGGGGCCGACGCGTTAAACACTACTCTAAGTTTCGTTGTACTTTTTTCCGGTTTGTAAATTCCATGATGTGGTAAATAATACACTACAGCAGACGAATTTTCGTTCGAAAGCTTTTCCATATGCCCAAGAGACTCGTAATCTTTAAGAAAGTCATCATAGAGCCTATGCATATCCGGATTCTTGTGGAGTCTACAAATTGTTTGTTGCAGTCTTTTTTCAGCTAAGTTTCGAGAATCTCCTACATATTCAATTCTTCTTGAATTGGCATCTTAACGACAAATCTACCAGTTTCATTTCGCTTATGAGTTTTCTGAAAATGAATTTCACAGAATTCTTCTTCCTTACTTAATGGTCGATCACAAGACACTTCTTCTACCTCCCAAAACTTTCGAATACTATCCTCTAGGTTTTCAGAATTAGAAATCAACCCACAATATTCTTTAGAAGATTTTGTCATAACCGAACCACTGGCAAGGAGACCAAAAACCGAGTCTTGAAATATTAAATTATCTGACACAATTTGTTTACCATCTTTAATTACATTAAAAAAGAATTCTGCACCAATTATCAAGTCTATCGGTCCAGGCTGATCGAACTGCGGATCTGCAAGTGTCAAGCGCGGTGGGATGTTTACTTCTTTAATGTCAAGAACCGAGTGCGGGATGACATCGGTAATCTTCGATACAACACATAGATCCATAAACTGCTTAAAAGAATTATTTTTATTACTGATTAATGCTCTCGTTTTCCATTTGACGCAAGTTGAAATTCCACCTAAACCGCAAACAGGAATGTTTACTTTTTTCTTTACCAGACCCAATTCCGAGGCAAAATTTGTTGTTATGAAGCTTGACATAGCAGCACTGTCGAGCATCGCTCTTCCCCGAATATAGTTATGTCTAGTAGGAGACCAAACCCATACATTAGCTGTCGTCAGCAGCACTGTTTTGTTCAAAGTTTCATTGATGGTCGAGAAAGAACTCAACACTTCCTGGGTATTTGAAATGTTTACATCATCGGAAACCCGAGGGGTTGCAATTGGAGCTGGCGAAAAAGACGTCTGGGCCGGTGGTTGGCAACTTGTCGAGGAATCTTTCACCGGCGAATTTGTTTCATTGAACTTATTATTTTCATTCCGACACAACAGATAATTATGCTTGCCTTGACATAAGCGGCAAGAGTATTTAGAGGAGCAAGATGTTAATTTGTGGGATACACTTAAACAGTTTAAACAAAGTTTATTCCTTTTAACCACATTAAATCGCTGCATAGGAGTCATTTTCAGAAACGAAGGACATCTATAAATCTTATGTGATTGTTTACACAAAGAACACAAGTCGCTATTAGACTTTAACAAAAAGGTTTTATTTTTTGGTATGTTCGAAGCTTTAACTTTAAAAGAGAAACTTTGCGCTCCTTGCATGTTTTCTAAAATTTGTGATCTTTTCTGCAGGAATTCAATAAAAGTATCCCAATTAGGCAAATCAGTTGAAGTTAAACTCATTTCATAAAGTTTGCGAGATTCCTTATCTAATTTTTGTAACAGGATATTCATTAAAAATTGTTGTGTTAACTCATTTGCTTCTAATTCTAATAATTTTAAACCTCTCAAGTTTTTATTAACAACATCAACAATATTTCGCAGCTGTTTAGCTGATTCAGTAGTAAGTTTTTCAATATTCAAAATATTTTGCACATGTTTATTGACAATCAAGCGTTTATTCTCATATCTATCGATCAAAACTTTCATTAAAGAATTAAATGTATCCTCAGGAGTTTCAATAAAGGCTACTTCGCCTTTCAAAGCAGAACGTAAATAAAACAGCTTTTGAGAATCAGTTAAAGAAGAGTTATTCGTTATTAAACTATCAAACTGGGCCTTAAAACAATGCTAGTTTTCGATATTAATAAGGAATTCAGTTAAGCTTACATCAGGCAATTTTACAGAACTAGAACTTTGTTTATTAATGTTACTTAAATTAGAACGATTATTTTCTTTTAATTCAAATAAGAATTTTTGGAAGCTTACCTTGATATCCTCTAGCTCTTCTTCCATGAGGTCGAATTGAGAATCAATATCCGCTAATTGTTCATCCTCTAAAAGCTCATAGTAACGAAACTTTAGTTCATCTAGCTTAGAAGAAATGTCCTTGACGCCATCGAGCTTGCTCTGCAGCTTATAACTATCTGCCGATGCAGCCTTTTCATTTAAAAACGAATTTAATTTCGTAATTCGAGATTTAAAGTTACCTTTTCGACGGTTCAAAGTTTTTAATGTATCCACAGGTTCACTTTCATCTGAATCAGACATATCGAAAACAGTTCCAAAGTTCTTGTAAACACAAAGTAAGTCGAAATTGAAAGTTATTAATAAAAATTAATCAAATTTTAGCCGTTTCTCCGGCCGTAACAGGACCATAATGGTCGATCTGGACTGTACGAAGAAAGTTCAAATAAACTGGCAAGTTTCAGTTATCAAAGATTTATTGACGTTAGCCAACGATATGGCTCATTTATTTAGGGATGCTTCCGAATGAAGCTTCATACTCGAGCGAAAGACAAAATTCAACTGCGCAAACACTTGTTGCAGCCAACTCATAGGCGCCAAGTAACGACGGTTAAAGTTCAACCTTTAACCAGGCGTAAACAGTAATATTGAAATAGCGGTATTTATCCTTAGCAAATGCCGGTTTTAAGAAATTGGTGTTAATCTTTATTATTTTGGAAATTTATTATGAATGTAAAAATTTAGAAGTTAATCAAGTGCTTTGACATTAGAATTTCAAAAAGTGGACTTAACCGATTTGACTTCTGAATGGCTCTTACGCTAAGCTTGATAACTGATTAATTATTTACAAATTCAGGAGAAGTGGATAGAATTTATTCAAACATGAAAGAAAATCCTACGTCTCAGTAAATTAAGCAATTTCTGTCACAGAACCCGTTTACTAAATTACCTGTCAGAAAAATTTAAAAATTTCAGGATTCAAAAAATGTTTAATTTTTATGATTAAAAGCGAGCGAAATGCGTATTGTTTGAATTAATGTTTTTGAAATATTTGAGATTGCTTCAATAACACGAGAAATAAACTTCAACTAGAAAGTATTATGCTCTCCATCAAAAATGTATTAAGAGTAAATTAAAAAACCAAATACCAACAAATGCATATCAATGAACAATTTTAGAGAGATAATGAGAAAAACATATTAGATTATTTCAAACAGTAAAGCAAATCATTTTCAGAAGCGTATAATGAGAAATGAAAGAAAACGTGTCTGATAAATAGCATGCCGCCGTTAATTACATTAGGTTCAGAAAACACGTAATTTTAGAACAAGAAACACAAATTGGTAAATTAAGGATTTTTAAGCAAAATTGAATATTTGTTTTTAATATTCATCTAAATGTTTCATACTTCGCTCTTTGACACGCCTCTTTCCCTCAATTCTTTTAATATATAGTGGCCATTGCAATGTTGCGCTGGGCCTTTGCCAAGTGAGCTCACGATGTTCTTATTTCGTATATATACAATCTGTCACAGAAAAATATATGCACCCAGAAGGAAACGAGCTACTATCACGAAACTTAACATGTATGTAGTGTATGAGGAGATAAGCAAATGATTACAAATTCAGAAGAACAGACCGTTTTATTAAGAAGATATGGCATGAAAAAGTTACAAATCAGTAAGTAGTAAATCCACCTCTGGCAGCTATACAAGCCGAAACACGGTGTGGCATCGAATCAGTGAGGTCACGTATGACCTCCTGCGGAAGATCATTCCATAATGTTTGCAACTGGGCAGTTAATTCACCAGTATTCCGGGACGGGTGCAGTTGCCTTCCAAGCACGTCCCAGACGTGCTCTATTGGCGAGAGGTCTGGAAACCTGGCAGGCCATGGGAGTACGTCATATCCTTGAAGACATTGTTGGGAGAGTCGCGCAGTATGTGGACGAGCGTTGTCTTGCTGATAAATGGCACCTGGGCGACTTGATAGCATAGGCAGTACAACTGGCATTAAAATCTCGTCCACGTAACTGCGTGCAGTCAAAGTGCGTTGAAGGACGACTTGAGGTGATCGTGTGTCCCAACAAATCGCTCCCCACACTGTCACACCTTGTGTAATCGCCGTACGCCTCTCGACAACAAATGCCGGATCGGGCAGGTGGCTTGGCCGCCTCCACACGCGTATGCGCTGGTCATCAGCATTGAGACTGAATCGAGATTCATCGCTGAAGATCACACGCCTCCAGTCGGTCACACTCCAGGTTGACCGAGGTCGGCAAAAATCCAATCGACACTGCCTATGATGTGGGGTCAGTGGTAGGCGTCTTAATGGACGTCGGCTCCAAATACCTGCGTCGTTTTTAAGAATTTTTGGAATAATTCGTTTAAACAACTATTGCTTTAAACTAAATGTAATTTTTATTATTTATTCTCTTCATTGTGAAAAGACCGATGCATTTTCGGTAATTTTCTTCTGATTGTTTTTGTTAGTTGTTCTATGATTTCTTGTGGGATTCTCTTGAAAACGCTTTTTGCTATCCTATTCATTCATTTTTTTAGAAATTCCAATTATTTTTTAAAAATAGGAACATCCAGGTTTTTTTGTAAAATCACATTATGGCATTTTATTAAAAAGGATTTATGGCAAAAAACAAATGGATTTCTTTAAACTATTCAAACACACCATATTGGTAAGTGATTTCTAAGCTTATTATTGAAAATTAATTCCCATTGCATCGTAGTTGTATTATTATAAATTCCATTAGCAAATTAAATCTTATTTAACTAATTGGAAAGTTTTGTGTATTGTTCTTTTTATTTTTCTCTAATATTAAATATTCTAATGGTCGTACAGTAACAATAACATATTTATAAGGAACTCATGGTAATCATGGTAAAGAGAAGATGGCTCCAAAACGAACCATTCATTCATCAAGAATCGCTGAGAGATTACAATTTTTAACAAAACGAAATACGATCAATATAAAACCAAATGAACGAAAGTTAAAAACAACAGAAATTCCCGTCGACTTGTGGAAACTAGCGCGTGCGCGGTAGTCTATGAGGAAAAGTTGCCGGTTAGACCCTAATCCCATGTAATTGAAACAAATAATAACATTCTTAACTATTCTTCCCCTCCCTCGGACCACTTCCTAAAAGTTAGAGAAAACCGGAAATTCTAAAACTAGCATTACACTGGTGAAGAAAATCGATATTTAGGCCCACATGAAGGAAAAGACATGTCAGATTTAAGAAATTTGTGATCCCGAATTACGTACAATTTGCAATCAGGGCCTGTTCACATAGAATCCATCAGCGTCAGCGTTACTCGTATTGACATTTTTCAAACCAATCAGACCTTAACAATGACGTGGCTAATCGTTTGGAGGTTTGTAATCGATTAGAGTTATATATTTCAGTACGAGTAACGCTGACGTTGACAGATACTATGTGAACAGGCCCTTACTACCACTAAAGAATTCTGGTTTAATATTTAATAAATTCTTTATTTGCGATCATTGACACCAGTCACAAACGTCGTGGAAGATCGGATTTAAAATCGCTGTTAGGGCCTGTTCACATAGGAGTCCGTTGCGTTGCGTTAAGGAAAAGATGACGTTGAGACGAAAATAAACCAATTCTAGGCGTTAAAAATTTCGTTGCCAATCGTTTGGAGGCATGTGATTGGTTTATTTTCGTCTCAACGTCATCTTTTCCTTAACGCAACGCAACGGACTCCTACGTGAACAGGCCCTTACTGTAACTCTCCGCTGAAGATCATTAAATTATTTTCATGAGATCTTCCAACGAATTATTATCCGAAATATCTGAGAATCAACTACCAATTGGTAATTTCTAATCGAATGAATATAACTTTTTTTTTAACACTAGAACGGCGGCGTTTTCTGAATACCTAAAACGGCGAGGAGCGGTCATATGACCGCTCCCTTGAAATTATTAAAAAATACACTTTTTTTCATGGTTTATTTTCTGAAACAAGTTTTTTAATACATTTAGCTTTTAAATTTTACATTTTCATCGCATAAATTTTCTTCTCGGCTCATGCATTTTTTTATAATGTTTATATATTTATTTATTAATTTTGCACTAAAGAATACTATATGTTTTTATAAAACCAATCAGTTATAAAGTACAATAGGTACAAAAGAAAACACGCTATACAAAGGGAATTACTTTGTATTGCACTCAACTGGCTTGCCAGTAATAATAAGACAGTAGTTCTCCAGTGGATTCCGGCCCACTGCGGAATCCAGGGAAATGAGGCGGCTGACTTCTTGGCAAAGAAGGGGGCCTCTGTCCTTCAGAGAACTAATCCCAGACTTCCTTTTAATAGTATCAAATGTCTAATAAAAAACATCTTCAGGGATTCTTTTCGCGAAGAACTCAAAAATCGCAACCTTAATAAACCATGGCTTAATCAGATTCTTAATGTCCCTCAGTGGCCTAGGATGAAATCTGTCGCCATGTTTCGTTTGATATCTGGCCACGACTGCCTGAGTAAACATCTACGTCGCATCAACGTGGTTCCTGACCCTCTTTGTACCTTGTGTGATCTTCACGAGGAAATGGACTTGCCTCGCCTGTCCAGATGTCCTGCTCTTCCTCGGACATCAATCTGGGAACGCTACTGGATTGCTCGCTTTCATTTATAGATTTATTGTTGTCATTTTGATGTTCAAATGTCTTTTAATGTGCCATTGGAATAAAAAAAACTTTGTATTGCACAAAATATTTTAAATATTTATCGCATATGATAATTTACAAAAAATTATACATTTAAAAGTATAAATATTATGAAATTACACTTACATTATTCTTTTTTACAGTCTCTGCAAATGCTGAACTTTATCATTTTGCTTGTACATGAGCCGCATGTACAAGCAAAAGCACTGATTTTTTGCAATTAGAACGAATGTTCATAATTTTATTGCGACATCGATTGATTTGACATTGTTTCCGTTTCCTGCTTCAGAGAGTGGATGCTACATCTGTACTTGGACTGAAATTGGAAAGCGGAGATTTCTTAGAGGAAACATAAATTTTACGGAGCTCATCAGCTAATTGCAAACTAGTATAATCAGCACGCTTGACGTTTATACCAGTAGTTTCCTTGTAAATGATCCAAGCATTGATTGCAGATAACTTGGAAATATTAAAAAAAACTTGTACTGACCACCGTCGTGAAGCGGATTTAGTAGAATATTTTCATGCCATCTAATCAAGCACATCTACACCGTATTGAGTAGAGTTATAAAATTTAACAACATTAGGGGTATTCTTTTCATTGTTTTCCATTTCGAGCGTATTATGTTGAGTGCTTAACAATAGGACACTTTTGCTTTTCTTTCCTTGATATGCCGTCAAAGTGATATTATCGTGCTTGAGAATTTTGCTTGAATACAGTTCTCCCTTTTTGAGCTTGAATGATTTGGGTACATCTTTCTTTACATGTTCCTGGTGAAGTCCATTACTTCTTAAAGTTTTGGCTAATTTTAACGATGTAAAAAAATTGTCAGTTGTAATGTTCCTTCCAGTATTTTGAAATGATTCTGCCAAACGACATACCGCATGTTTACCAACGGTATCTTCATTGGGTCTACCTTCATTTTTTCCTAAATATGGAAAGCCATATGGAAAGTACTTTGAACGAACATCAGCTGTTAGCGAAAATTTTATCCCGAATTTATCCGGTTTTTGTGGCATATTATTGGCCACATATTATTGGCCATTATTATATCATTTTGTGGCTAATTTTAACGATGTAAAAAAATTGTCAGTTGTAATGTTCCTTCCAGTATTTTGAAATGATTCTGCCAAACGACATACCGCATGTTTACCAACGGTATCTTCATTGGGTCTACCTTCATTTTTTCCTAAATATGGAAAGCCATATGGAAAGTACTTTGAACGAACATCAGCTGTTAGCGAAAATTTTATCCCGAATTTATCCGGTTTTTGTGGCATATACTGTGTAAATGAGCAAAGTGCCTTATTTGGGAATAGTTGAGCATCTACCGTTATATTTGCACCTGCTTTGTAACACAGTAAGCAATTTTCAATAAATGTGTTCCAAATCTCTGATACTAGAGCAAATTTATCTGTTCAAAGTCTTTCAGATCTTGTTGACTTCAGATCAAAGCACTAATATCTCTGGATTTCTTTGAATCTACCACGAGCCATTGTTTCATGAAAAAAGTTTAGGCCCCCATGTCGTAGACCCCAAATTGTCGATTGAAATAGCTTTAGAAATAAAAGATCCACGGTCATACAGTAAGGAAAAAAAGCGTCTAATTCATCTAAAGATACACTCCAATGCGGATCTTGTAAGCGCCTGTAAGCTTCTGCTTCCATGCATTGTTGTATGAGATTCAGAATGTTTTCGTTTATGAACAGTCTCTATGCACTACTAAAACTACCAACAGTTACATGTCTAATGACAAATTTGCTGGGTCCAGGCACTTCTCTCAACACATTGTGATGTTATGATAAGTTACAACACAACTTGTGTGTCAGACAAGCTACAACTCAACCCTAATGTTGTCTAACTTGTAAGCTCTGACTCCCGACTGTAGCATGCTTGTGTAATAAACGGTTACATTGCTTGCTCTTAATGTTTTTAGTTATCTATGTGTATGAAAGCTTTTTGTTTTAGCCGAACTGCTGTAATTTGATAATCTTAACAGGTTATGGGCTCTGCATGTTTTTAAATCTGCGTGAATTGAAATCTGCAAAATTTTTTGAAAAGCGAAGTGAACTTCAGTGTGTGTTAGGCCTAACAGCGAGACGCTATGGCCGATCTGAAGGTACAAATAGATAAGCTAGAGGGTGCTGAAAATTGGAGTAAGTGGAAGTGGCAAATTAAAATGCACTTTGAACAATATGACCTCACATCTATTATTGATGGAACTAAAACTTGTCCGGTTGCTGAAAGTGATAATGCCGATTCGAGTGACCACGTGAAGAAGATGTCTGAATGGCGGCGTGAAAACGCTAAGGCAGCCGCACTTATTGCAAGTACGTTGAGCGCATGTGTTGCTGATTTGGTAATGACGTACTCGAATGCAAAGGACATTTGGGACAAATTAATTAGTGTTTTTGAGCAAAGCAGTATTCAGAGACTTAATTTATTGATGACTCAATTTTTCCAAGTCTGTAAATATCCAAATGATAACGTTGCTACGCATGCAGCCAAAGTTGAAAGAATTTATAATGAGATGAACAGTGAACTAAACCGTATTGGCTCAAGTTCCGTTCCTCAAGAATTGTTGCATGGCAACATACTGCTTACTGTGGGTCCAGAATTTCAAGAATTCAGCAATGTTTTGGAGTCCTTAGACTCTGATAAACGAACGACTAAGAATCTCGTTGAAAAATTATGTACAATTGAGCAGCGTGTGAAATCTACTGCAGCTGTGGACTATGGTGCATTTGCAGCTCGTGTTCCTGATCTTAGGCAAAAAGCTGTGAAAAACGTGGAAAAATTTCCTGAAAGTACTTCTGCAAGTAACATTAAATCCAGCAACTTTAAGCGAAAGCACTGCTTTAAGTGTGGATCGAGTACACATCTGTGTAAAGACTGTCCAAAGAAAAGGTCTAATGATAAATTCTCACCATCATCAAAGTATAATAAAGGTGCATTTGCTGCCAGTGCAAACAGCACTCAGCCAGATATTTGGGTATGTGATTCTGGTGCTTCTCATCACATGACTGCAAACAAACAGTACTTTAGCACATACAGGCATTTCCCTGTGCCGATTGAGATATCACTTGCTGACAATAACAAGATATATGCATATGGATCTGGTAAAATAAATATTGAAGTTTGTATCCATGGCAAATGGTATGATGCTCACATGGAGAATGTATGATATGTCCCTGATGTGAAGAGGCATCTCTTTTCTGCACAACAGGCTGCAAGGCATGGTGTTGAAGTAAAAATGACAGAGAGGTATGTTGAATTTTATCGCAGTAAAGAACTTGTTGCAGTTGGATCCTGGACAGATGGCACATATATTATGTGTATGAGAGTTGCTATTCCAGCAAGTCCAGCTGAGATAAGTATTGCTACAGAATCCGAATCTTTGCAATTGTGGCATGAACGTCTTGGCCATCAAAACAAACGGCACGTTCGTAAATTGCTAATCGACATGGGTATATCTATAAGTCATGCAATGACAAGTGAATTCTGTGATGGATGTGCTCTTGGAAAAGCTCATCGAAAACCTTTTAAATCACGTCCCTATAGAGCCATGTCAACTGGTGAAATTATTAATGCTGATGTAAATGGTCCCATGTCTGTGGGTTCCTTTAGTGGTGCTCGATATTATGTTTGTTTTAAAGATGACTACAGCAAATATCGTAAAATCTTTTTTTTGAAAAAGAAAAGTGATGTTAGTAGTTGCCTACGTATGTTTCTCAATGAAGCTACCAATCATGGTCATGCTGTGAAAGCTTTTCGCTGTGATGGAGGAGGGGAATTTGACTGTGGTGAAGTTCGACAAATCCTTGCTGAAAAAGGTACAGTTCTGACTCTTGGTGTGCCCTACTCGCCAGAACAAAATGGTGCAGCTGAGAGGGGAAAACAGAACGATTGTTGAACTGGCTCGTTCTATGCTCTCCGCAAGTGGATTACCTCGGCCACTTTGGGCCAGTGCATGTGAAACAGCAGTCTATCTTCTAAACCATACTGGTGTAGCCCCAGAAGAAAACAAGAGTCCTCATGAGCTTTGGACTGGTGAGCCAACATTTAAATTAGATCAGTTGAAAGTGTTTGGAACTGAATGTTATGTACATATACCAAAGAACTGTAGACGTAAATTTGATGACAAAAGTGTTCATGGTCACTTTGTGGGGTATGTGAACAAGAAAGATGGCTACAAAGTCTATCTGCCTTCTCAGAACAAAATTATAAAATCTCAAGATGTAAATTTCAAACCTGAACGTTTATGCACCACTCCTGTGACAGTGGAGGTGGAGGAAAACTTAATTGAGAGATGTGAAGAAACTAATCATTCAGAAGAAAAATTGGAAACTGTCAGAAAGTCTGGAAGAAACCGAAGCTCGCCTGCATAGATGAAGTCAGGAGAATATCTTATTGCAGACATAGCTGCAGTAGAAGAATCCGAAAATAGTGAAAATCCCTCCACATACTCTGAAGCTCTTTCCTCACATGAAGGTGACTTGTGGATTAAAGCCATGAAAGAAGAAATAGATGCCCTACATGAAAATGAAACATGGGAATTAGTTGAAAGACCTAAAGGTTCCAAAGTCATAAATTGTCGATGAGTGCTTAAGAAAAAATTTAATCCTGATGGTACTGTGGAGCGACACCGAGCTCGTCTTGTAGCCAAGGGGTATGCACAAAAGGCAGGCTTTGATTATGACGAAACATTCAGCCCTGTAGCAAGATATGATACTGTGAGATCTGTTCTTGCCGTAACTGCAAAAGAACAGTTGCACATGCAACAGTTCGATGTGAAGACTGCATTCTTATATGGATCTCTTAAGGAGGAGGTCTTCATGACACAACCAGAAGGCTTCGATGATAATAGTGGAAGAGTCTGTAGATTGCATAAAAGTTTATATGGACTCAAACAAGCACCCCGTTGCTGGAATCAATTTTTGGGGAATTTCATGAAAGAGCGGGAACTGGAAGTTAGTGCAGCTGATCCCTGTTTGTTTATCAGACATAGAGCTGACAAGAAACTTTTTGTTGTTATCTATGTAGATGATGGCCTTGTTGTTGGGACTGATGGAGTTGAAGTGGAGGAATTCATGAATCAACTTGGTCAGTCCTTTCAGATCACAAGAGGTTCATTGAACCAATTTTTAGGTATCAACATAATAAGATTGAATGATGGTTCAATTTTTGTGAATCAGTGTGCCTATGCTAAAAAAATCCTCTCAAGATTTCATATGGACTGTGCTAATCCAGTATCAACCCCAAGTGACAAGAGCTTTATTTCTGATGACACAGAAAACAAATTGATAGGAAAAGAAGTTCCCTATCGTCAGGCAGTTGGCAGCCTGATGTATCTTGCCACTGCTACAAGACCTGATATAGCATATGCTATAAGTATTGTTTCTGAAAATCTTGAAAATCCTAGAACCTCGGATTGGTGTGCTGTTAAACGCATCTTCAAATATCTGAAAGGAACTGTGGACTTTGGCTTGCTATATCAAGCAAAGTGTCATCCTAATGAGCTTGAAGTTTATAGTGATGCTGATTATGCAGGTGATAAAAAAACAAGATGCTCAAGGACTGGAATGATATCAAGATTTTCAAGTGGAGCCATCTCATGGATGAGCCAAAAGCAGAAGAGTGTTGTGTTATCTACAACAGAAGCAGAGTATGTTGCTGCAAGTGAGAGTGCAAAAGAACTGATTTGGCTGAAACACCTGTTCAGTGACATAACAAATCTTGAAACTCCATCCCTTCTGGTAGATAATGCTAGTGCTGTGAAACTCGCCAAAAACCCTGAATACCATAAAAGGTCCAAACACATTGATGTTCGTTATCATTTTGTGAGAGAAAAATTCATTGATGGTGAACTACACATAAAACACGTTCCTGGAAAAATGCAGTTAGCAGACATTATGACTAAACCATTACCTAGTGTTAGGTTTAAGGAACTCTGTACTCTATTAGGACTATTTTCATTTAGTAGTCTAGTTGTTAATTAACAATACATTCATGTTAAGTGAGTTGTGGCTTGTGGAGGAAGTGTTATGGTAAGTTACAACACAACTTGTGTGTCAGACAAGCTACAACTCAACCCTAATGTTGTCTAACTTGTAAGCTCTGAGTCCCGACTGTAGCATGCTTGTGTAATAAACGGTTACATTGCTTGCTCTTAATGTTTTTAGTTATCTATGTGTATGAAAGCTTTTTGTTTTAGCCGAACTGCTGTAATTTGATAATCTTAACATGTGATATTGCCGTCTTCCTAAAGAAAGAGTATCAAAAGGAACTGTAGTCCACGCTGTTCCATCTTTTGCTACTTCTTCATTTCGCTCATTTTGTGAGAGAGATGATTGTTACTGATTTTTGCTCAGTACTCTACTTCGGTTTTGACGTTTTCTTCCATCTATTACATGGATTACTTCCTTCTCATACACGGATAGCAAAAAAAAAAAATAGAATAGAAAACACAACATAGACAGCTATGTTGGATCAGCGGTTAAAATGACCGATGTCAGCCTTTATAGGTACACCTCTTTATAGCGGCTATAATAATGAGCAGAAGAAGATAATTTTTGACAGACATATTCCTAATGAATATTTAGGAAAACTCAATGAACAAACAAAAATTCAAAGAATAAAAAAGGGAAATATGAGCGTTTGAAAATCGTTTGCGGTCAAAATGACCTCTGCCGCCGTTCTAGTGTTAAACTCAAATTATTCTGGATACAGTTTCTGATATCCTGAATGTACTGTACAAATTATAATCGCGAAATTTGTAAATAAATTGCTGAACTTAGTCTTATTAGGAACTTACTTCCAGATTTCTTGATTATCAAACAAAAGTTTTCAACCCCATGTTACTTCCCACATACGTTCCAAAGTACATTAACTAGGAAAAGCTGAAAGATTTTTGCTTTATTTTTATGAGTTTAAAAACTATGTGCTGAAATATCGTTTTGGAACAATATCTACAAGAATGCAAAGAACGAAAATGCTACGGTATTTAGTATTCTTCTGATTTTGTGTGTTTCTACGTAATTCGCCAGTTCAAAAATTGTTGCATTCCGAATTTGAAAGATACATTGTTTCATTTCCCTCTCATAAACTTTATTGAACAGTTTACAGGATTTTTTTTAAACACTGGACATGTTTTGAGGTGGTTTTCCCTTAAAAATCGTCATGTAGGAAAATGCATCACACAAAGAATCGCGATGCTTGTTACGGTTCAAAAAGATGAAAAGGTTTATAAAAAGAATTGTCTGTTGGTTTTCGCTCCTCCCACTCTCATGAAATTTGATAAAAAATAATTTATTGAAACTGGATAAAAGTGTGGCTGTTATCGAAGTATGCTGTGACATTTGTGCGGTTGAAGGTACCATCTATGGAAAGAGGAAATCAGTTGTTGCAGTTCATATTTCACAGAATAACAATATGAAAGATATAAGATGTTTCTTTTAGCCAGATGATGGCCGAATAGCTAAGGTTCAGATCCAGTGGGTTTGAGTCCCACTGTTGGTATGGATGATTGTAGCCGTTTGGAATCGGCTTTGAATACTAGATCCCGGTCAAATTAGTCCTCCTGTAGCAAAGAGTATATCGTAGCGCCAAACCAAACCAGATGTATCTTTTTGACACGTTTGCTCATGTAAACACCCAAAGCATCTGAAATGTTTGAAGAATTACACGAAAAACGGTATGGGTATATTTCCACGCACATGTTCCGTTCTCCGATTTTAGCTGTTAGAAGTGATCTGGGATTTTTGTGTTATTAACTACTATTTGTCTCTATTGCACCCATCAGTACAACATTAAAGAAATTCATTTATTCACTCTTAGAACTTTTCACCTCAACCAAATGCTCTTGCCTTTAATCGAGGTTGATTTTTCAAGGTAAAAGTTTTGTGATTATTGGAAAAATAAAGTTAGATATATGAAACCTCCTACTAAGTAGGTGGAGTTTGGAGGTACAGCAAAATCATGTTTTGGATAACAAATCCCATCCTTTATAGACAACAAAGTCACAGTATTTATTGACTCTCCTACGTATCTTGCGTAGGCTTGTATATATTGATAATTTCAAAAATTATAGATAATTTGTGAAATTGCTACTTTTTTTTACAAATGAACTCAGTAAGTCGTTGTTAAAATTAAAACCTTCTCGTTTTATAAATTGAAGCGGGGATGTTTCCGGTAAGTCCGATTAGCTTCATTGTTAGGGGTAATTGTACAACTTACCATTTATTACTTTGTAAAATAAATATCTACACTTCACTTACCTTTAAACATATTTCCTATAATATATTATATTAAAAGTTAAACACATACAACATTTCTTTGTTTAGCAAGCAGAGTTATTCCACAACATTGTTCGATTTTTTAAAACTCCGGTTACGCCCCTTTGTAACATTTAGAGATCTTATTCGTGGAATACTACAGCTTAATTATAAACTTTTCAATATTATAACTTTACTATAGAAAAAAAGTGATTATGGGAAGATTTAAGTAAGAAAAAAAAATCTTTTCAGGCCAGCCCAAATTTTTCCCCTACGTTTCCCATTATAATTACAGACGATAATCATGTGTTAGAACTTTAAAAAAAATTCGGCTCATTCCCAATACACGGTGCCGCAGCTTGGCGATAAGTTTTTTAGATTTTTTAGATTTTTGCCAATTTGGAAATGAACGCCAAATGTGGTTTGTGTTTGTTAAATGCTTTTAAGGTAACCATTTATTGCTCTCGATTTCAATAAGATGGCGATATTTTTTTGGCGATGTTTTTTAGATTTTTGCCAAGTTGACGATAAAATGCCAAATGTGGTTTGTGTTGTTAAATACTCTTAAGTTAAAGTTTCCGATAGTATAGTTCCGTTTAGTATAGCTTCCGATTTGAATAATTAGCAGCCAATCAGAGCTTGTGATTTACTTGTAAACGAGGGTTATCTGGATTTTATATAACGCGCCTGTTTCAAAAAATTAAACCGTTCTTTTCGGGATTGCAGTACCAGCGTTCGGATGTACATTTATTTGCGAGGTACGGCTTCTTTTACGAATGGGAGGGTTGATTTGGATTTTTTTCGGGATTTACAAAATGCGGGTAAGAGAACTATTATAGATTATTGTATTTATGTTGAGTTAAAGCGTTTTAAAAAAGTCCCGATTGTTGGAAAGAATGCACGACAAGCTAGGGAACGGCGGAAGAACGGGAAGGGAATATACGGTTTTCGGCGGCCATGTGGCTATTTAGCTAGGATATGAGTTTTATATTATTTTTACTAATTTTATAATCCTAAACTTGATTAATAACAAATAATTGTTGAGAACTGATTATCGAGAACTGCTTATCGAAGTTCGCATTGTTGATCAGTTGTTAGAATTCGAATTTTGAAACAAACCATGTTCCATACAATAATGCACTAAAAATTGTGGAATAAGCGCTGTCCTTACCAGGAACTAATGCTACGACTGAACGCGTTTTTTTTCTATGGTAAATAAAGTGTGAATTTCACGACTGACTGGAGGAATATTAAAGAAATCTATGCAGGAAATTCTATTACACGTGCCTATAAATTAGTTATTGCTTCAAATGTACTAGAAACGCCTGGATTAAGTACACTTCAAAATTTTTGAAAATAAAACCTGGTATTTAATCAGTATTTTTTCAATCTCGACCCGTACCATTTGCTTTAAAGGTAAGTATCAAGGTTGAACTTCATAGGTTAGTAATTGAAGATGTAACTTATCTTGTTATACATCTAGTGATTGGTCAACCTCAACAGTTCCGGTGGTAAAACAAAACGGAAGTTTACATGTTTGTGGGAATTACAAAGTTACTATAAATCTAGGCCTTAAAGCTGAGCAGTACCCTTTACTTAAAATAGGGGGAATTTTTGCTAATTGGTCTTGAAGGACCTCTTTTAGAAAGACTGATTTATCGGAAGCAGTACCTGCAAATAGTGATAGATGAAAGTGGATGGCATTTACCCACAATAAATACGCATAAAGGTCTGTTTGGGTACTAATGAATAAAGCATAGAATTGGCCTCGCCGTCTAGCAGCGAAGTATCGAACAAGTTTTATCTACCATTGCTGGGGTACATGTGTTTCTAGATAAAATTATGTTAACTTGTGCTACAGATCAAGAGCATTTCAAAAGGTTAAAATTGGTATTGCAAAAATTTGAAAAGCATGGCCTTGAAGTTAATAAGCAGAACAGCTAATTTTTTTTAGAGAATTGGTAAATTATTGTGGTCATAAAACTGATACATTTGGGCTTCATAAAACTCAAGAAAAAGTTTAAGAAATTTTGGAAGTACCTGATCAGAAAAATGTTCCTGAATTTAAGAGTACTTGGATTTAGTTAACCAATATGTTTACTTGTGTAGCACCTTAAAATGACTTAACGGAAAGGGAAACTGACTTTTTATGGAGTACGACGCGTCAGGATTCATTTGCGACATTTAAAAAGGAAATAGTTTCGGATAGTGTCTGTCATTAGGATCGAAAATTACCATTGTTATTTCAAACATGCTGCATTAGCCAAAGAATGCCAGTGATCTATCGATTTTAAGAAGCCAGTGATGGTTGTGCCACGATCTCTATCAGTAACCGAACGCAAATATTTGCAGATAGATTTAAAAAATAAAAAACACTTAATATTGCAGAATGAGTGAGACGGTTTTATCAATGATTCTTTGGTCGACATCTTAGTAGGGTTGCCAACTGTCCCGGATTGGCCGGGATTGTCCCGAAATTGGAATCGCTGTCCCTGATCCCGGATGAATGCCAAATTGTCCCGGAATGTAGCAGAAACTATTCCATTTTTTTTAAAATTGAAATTGACATCTTGTAAATCCTTTGGACGTTGTGACGTCGTAGTAATCCGACAGGTAGCGTGAACGTCATCGACTAAAATTAAAAGTTTCCGCGATATTTATTTACAAGATCAATTTCTATACAGATCAGGAAGTACACGGTGATGGCACAGATGGTGATTGCAATGACAAACTATGGGCAGAGTATTTCAAAAAGCATGAAAAATCGGTCGAGTTGATGAAAATTGTGTCTCATTTTGTCCATCCTTGCGAGTAATTCTTACCCAGAGAGAGTATTTAGTCACATAAACAGAGTAATTCTTACCCAGAGAGAGCATTTAGTCACATAAACAGTATGTGGACGAAGGCCAGGAATAACATGAATATCGACTTAGTGAAGGCGGAATTGCAAATACGACTTAATAGTGAATCGTGTGCAGAATTTACGAACTTTTTAAATACGGACTCACTTGCGAAAGAATTCGTGATTGCAGCAAAAAGTGAGAGAAAAGTATTATTGGAAAAACCCATAAATATATAACGTTAAATTTGTTATTATAAGATTTAAAATTTTTATTATTATTATTATTATTATTATTATTATTATTATGTAATATATATATATATATATATATATATATATATATATATATATAATTAAGATTCTATAATAGTTAAAATAAAAAATATAAAAATAAATTTTTAAAAAAACTGTATTTTTTCATACATAAAAAGTTTCCTCAGAAAACTAAGTAATGGCTGACTGATAATAATAATGATGTCCAGTTTTGAGCTATTTGTCCCGGAATCGTCACAGAAAAAGTTGGCAACCCTACATCTTAGCCTGATAACATATCCAGAAATCGTTAGTATGGATTTTAGCTCCGAACTGCAATCTGCCGTGTATGTCAACAAGGCGACTAGTTAGTTCATTGTGAAATATTTTTACAAGCTTTAAATTACATTATTAAGTATCGAAACACCAAGATGCGTAGGAATGAAGACGCTCTTCCTCGTTTACGACAGCATGTTGACAAGGAATATATTACTAAATCAGCTGTTGTAAATATTTAACAGGTAGGCGTAATTTCGGTTACTACATTAGACACAGGAAAAGCGACCAAAAGTGGTGTCCATTTGTGTGAGTGGTATGAAAGCTTAACGTTTCCGTGTACTAACCCTACTGAATTCGCTCACCTCAATGTTAACCTATGGAGAAAATTTGTTTACTATTTACAAGTACATGAACACTGATAGTCACATAAAAATGATATTTTCAGATAGCATTAAATGATATTTTCAGATTGCTTATTTGCACCTTGCAACAGGATTCATTTTATAAATTTCGTCGACCAAAGAAATTTATGAGCGTTTAAAGCACGCCATACCAGATTTTTCCCTCGGATAATTTAAATAAAAAAAATTTGCAGCCATCCTGCCATTTACTTAAATGTTTTGTCCTTCGTCCTTATTAATAAAAAATAAAAAATAATACTTGGCTTGCCAAGGTAAAACACAACAAAAAATTTTATAAAAACAAATAAAAATGTATTCCTATCCTTAAACTTTCTCTTTTTCATCATTGCATCGTCTGTAGACCCTCTTTTCTACTGCCCTGCAAGATGCTTACTCACTTTTTCTTGTAGTATGAACTCACGGATTAGCAGCGATCCAATCATTTCACTCCTTTCCTATACTCTGTTTCTATTGGTTACCCTCTGCTTATTACCTGAAAGTCTGCAATTGAGGGCGTGGCCCAGGCATAGCAGTTGCGACCCATTTCCTATGGTCCTATGGTTGTCCCAAGGTGAAAAATGTTTTTCTCTATTAAAGAGTACAATTTTTTAAATCTTTAACTCCATGTCGGCAATCCTTTGACACGTTTTCTCCATAGGTTAACACTGAGATGAGCGAATCCAATAATCCAATAGGGTTAGTACACAGCCGCCTGAATGTGAAAACTTGAAATGTGGCATGAATTAAGCATTACGAAGGGGCTGCAAATACTCATGTGCACTACCTTTCAAATGATGGACGGTGGTGTCATATCAGACCAATATTTCTGTGTTTATTCAACGTATACATTCACAATATGTGTTAACTGCTAGCCAAAAATAATAGAGGCCAAAGAATTTTCTAAAATAAATCACAAAAACCATATCACTTAAAAATTTTCTAAACAAAGTTTTAAACTTCTGTAAAATTTCAGTCAATTTTCAGTTTTCAGAGCAGTTTAAACTTTTCTTATAATTCTCACGTAACATATTTAAGTTGCGATAACATATATTGAATATTATTCCTGGTTGTTTTTTTTTTTGTCATCTAAAAAAAATTGTCTTCTACATTAATAACTGACATGAATTAGATCCGTGACAAGTTAAATTTACTAGAATGAGAGAGAAAAAAGAATTTAAGTAAATGAAGCCATTTTCAATCCCAGAACTCATTTATAAACTTATATCTAAAAGATTAAATTCAGCAGATTAAAAAAAAAGTATGTTTTTAAGTATCTAATTAGAAAACAATAAAAAAAATGTATTTGCCTAAATGCTTTTTGAAAATTCGTGATTACTTCAATAACAAGAGAACTGAAAAAATGGCCCACAGAAAAAAAAAAATGGAGGCTGCATTATGGAAACTGACATTCATAGATAAAAAAAGGGTCGAAGATAATTTGAAAAAAGGTCGAAGAACATTAGTCAATAGATAATTTTGAAAAGATAATTACAAAACCTTATTAAATCATGGTAAAAAGTAGGCTTATTCTTTTCGACAAACGGTGACAAGTAAATGAATACCGTCGTCTAATTAAAAACAAGCAAAACTGATTTTAAAAGGTAGTAGGAACATTTGCATAGCTTGGAAATTAAAATTAAAGTTCAACTAAGAAAGTTAATAAATGCAAATAATATTGATTTAAGGTATTTTTAAATTTTTAAAAAATTTTATTTTATTATTTTTTTAATCCCCCGTATTAAAGAGGTATTTATACCAGAAATAAAATCCAAATGCTTGATTTGGAGGGGAAAAAAACCCGAACAATAACTAATCAAAGCTGAAGCCAATTTTAATTTTCAGTTTCTTTATCATAAAAAAATATGATTGGCTCATTTATAATTTTGTAGTATCCGTGTTTTCGATGCAAGATTCTAATCTTCAGAAAATTGGTGATAGTTCAGTTACGTAAAACTAAGCCCGTCTGCACACGAAGCAACTCAAAAGAAACTGATAACTGACTCAAATCACAAACCAGTCCGTGATGAGTCGCAACCTATGTAATTGAATGGAGCCACGCACAGGACGCAACTGGTTACAAACCCGTCGGACGGGTTTGTAACCAGTGTTTGTGAACCTGGTTTGTGATTTGAGTCAGTTATCAGTTTCTTTTGAGTTGCTCCGTGTGCAGACGGCCTTAGCAGAAGAAAGAGTTCGGCTGCTTTTACAACTTTGTAAGTTAGTCAGAAACATCTCCAAAAACGCTGTTCATCGAGTTCAGGTAAGTTGCTAATAAAAAAAAAATTAAATGCGAAATTACTATTTCCTATTATCTGTTCCTGAATTATCTGTGATACAAGTACCATGAAGTACGTTTATATAAACTTTCAATATTTATTTATATTCATTCAAAACATACCTCAACCATCTATCGAATGAGTGAAGAAATAGTTTTGGTCAAAAGCTTTTCTCATTTTCCGATAAATAGTGGAAATAAGGGAATGTGGCACCAAGCCAAGGAAATAGAAAGGAAAGCGTTCAAAAGATTTTGCAAAATGGCCGATCAACCAATAATCTAAAACACTGTCTGTATGTTGAGTTAAGGCGATCAAGCAATGAGGAACTACTAATTCCTCTTCTTCAATGATCTTTGACACGACTAAAGAGAAGTATATTTAAATTGATTCAAAATCAACCTTAACCATCAGTCGGATAAGAGAGGAATAATTTGTTTACAACAAAAGTACAGGGCCGCTGCTTATTTTCTGAAAGCCTGCACTTGAGGGCGTGGCCCAGGTAGAGCAGTTAGACCAAATTTCCTATGGTGATATGGTCCGATGGTGATTTTTTTTTAAACTGACACTACTCAGAGCCATCTGTAGCGCGATCTATCAGCGAGAATTCCACCAAAATTGATAGAGGGGCTAAGGACGACATGGGAAAGAGTTTCCGTGAAAAAAAAAAGTTCCAAAAGTCGCCGATAGAGGAAGATATGGCGCTGTTATTGTCGGCGCGCCCGAGAATTCGCATAAAATCCAAGTAAAATATCAAAATACACATTCACGACTATGTAGTCGACAGCAGCGCCAGTATTTCGGGCTATAAAGATAAGGGGTGAATACCGAAAAAGTTGTAAGCAGACAAATGAATAACAAAGAAATTTCACGGAAACACCACTTTATGGAGCTAATTCACTTCTCCCTCCTTCAATGTGACCACAGTCCTCCTGGTGAACGACACACTGTATCCTGAACACTACGTTCTCAACGACCAAGCGTAACATGTCACAAGGAATGTTAATCAAAGTCCGGGATATGTTGTCCTTTGGAGCCGCCGAGTTCGAGACTCCACCAAGATACGCCTTAGACTTCAAATAACCCCACAGAAAGATGTCACGACTGATGACCCTTTTTTCTGTAAAGCGAAGGCGCAACAGATTCCGCACCGATCTTTATAGCCCGGAATACTGGCGCTTCTGTCGACTACGTAGTCAGGAATTTGCATTTTGATGTTTTATTTGCCTTTTAAGGAAATTCTCGGGTACGCCAACAAACAACAGCGCCATATCATCCCCAAGCGGCCACTTTTGCAACTATTTTTTTTTCACGGAAACTCTTTCCCATGTCGTCTTTACTCCCTCTATCAATTTTGGTGGAATTCCGGCTGATAGATCGCAATACAGATGGCTCTGAGTAGTGTCAGTTAAAAAAAAATCACCATATTTCATTTTCAGGAAAAAATAGTAATAACTTGGAAATTTGGCGCTTAGTGGTGGAAAAGAAAAGTTAATGTTTTTTATTTTTTATTTCTTAAAGATGACCAATCAATCAAAAATATCTCTATCTCTAAAAAGACAATCTGTTGCGTTAGTCAAGTTGGCGATAAAAATATGCGGAATTGTTATTACTCATCTATATATATAAAACGCGTAGGTATGCGGCACAAAAATCGAAGATATTTCTACACTCCGAATGGCAACGGCTGCAACTATAAGATGTAAACATTACCGGCCGGCGGCAATTTGCAACCGCGTGTCAACATGGATTTGCGCACTGAAATCAGGAATACTCGAAAGCGAGCTGCACGATCAAGTGAAATTTGGGAACAGTCTCAAGAAAGAAAGCGAGGAAAAAATAATTCGTTATGAGAGGCGTGAAAGAGAGCATAAATGATCGCGAAGTTAGGTTTATAAGGAAAAAATCAAACATGTATGAACTGTAATTCAGAATTCAATGAAAAAAAACAATTGTAAAAATTGTTTTGTTTAAGGAAAACAAACCACCCCTGTGAAAACTGTAAAACACCCCTGTAAAAACACGGGAAAAAAGGGAATGACAAAACATAGCAACAAGTAGAAACAAAATGAAAAACAGATCGGTTTTAACCTTAAAAATTGGGCAGGACACACTATACGAAATTATATTCTGTTAAGGCGAATCACAGATTATTAATATAATAGCAGTGTCAGAAAAGTTTCACCATTAAATGATCTGTATTCGCGGAAGCATGTGCTTTAAACGTATTAAGTCTACCATTAAAAAACACTTCAGTCGGACACTGAAGTTCTTTCAAGAGAGAGATCAGCAATTCTATAACCTACGAACAGAACACTTAGCACTAAAGAATTATTGATACAAAAAACTAAAATATAATTACGGTGTTGAATAAAGCTTCGAACTAAAAGGAATTTAATTTTGCGAACAAATAAAGTTAAAACTACAATGAGGGGAGACGACCAATATTTTTGGCATCCATTTTACACCGCATTTACACACTCGCGATTGCGGCGAGTCGAATCGCGGGGGGGGGGCGAATGTGTAAACGGTGTTCTGGACGTTTCTCCTCGCCAATCATGGTGCTCGCTTCGGGAGCGGTTTTCTGGCACGAGTCAAAGGGGCGAATGGCGCCAGATGTCAGACGACTGGCTGACGCAAGCACAAATAACAGCAAAAGGCGCGAATGTGAGAACGGTAATTCGCGTCGATGCAGGAACGTGACTAATGTCTCGCGAATGTCTTGCAGGTGGCACGATCGCGAATGTGTAAATGCGGCAACATGTAAAATGGAAGAATTTTTTGAAATTTTTTTTAAAGTTCAGTCAGTTAGACCAGGATAAAACTGACTTGATTAATAGAACAAAATCTTAAACACACACACACATATATATATATATAGGGTGTACTCCAAAATTTTCCACTCCCAGTTACCCACAATCAAATGGTCTAGTTCATCAGACAAATGGGATAACTACGTTCTATAGGCTACGCCTTCCAACGTAGACTTGCATAGTAATGACCAAAGAAAGGTGAAAAGAGATAGGTGGAATTTGGATCCGGGGAGTGGCTTGAGAATAGGAAGTTTAAAATGATAGCGAAAGCGATGCTCATAATGCTCAATGCTTAAAATAGATAGAAAATACTTAAAAATTAAGAAAAGTTTATAATTTAGAGCTCACTGCTTACCGAAGTAAGTAGTAAGATTACAAAAAGTAATGAAAAAAAGAAGTTTAAAAAATAATTAAGAACAGAGAACGGCTCTAGGCCGTTTTCTGTTAGCAGGATCGGCAAAGTCATAGTTGGCGAGATTTAAAAGGAGTTCATTATCAATAGAATTATGGAAGTTAGTAGTTAAATTTTTGAGGAAATTTGGAATAGTAAGGAGGCCAAGCTCCTCGTGGATTTCAGCATTCCTGAAATACCACGGTGCGTTAACAATTTGTCGAATAGTAATATTTTGTGCTACAGTGAGCTTTTTAATATGAGAATCTGCTGCGTATGTCCATGCCGGTGCTGCATAAGTAATTAGAGGTCTAAGAAATGATTTGTAGATGAGCATTTTATTATTTATAGATAATTTACTGTTCCGAGCAATTAAGGAGAATAGTGAACGTTTAAAATGGTCTAGTTCAGGGGTTCCCAACCTTTTTATAGTACCTGTACGTTGTAAAAAATTTGATGACGTACCGGTAGACCAAAAATTTTGAAATGGGGAATAAAATGCAATGGAGAACAAAATAAATTAGGATATATAAAAAATGATTTTTAATAAATCTCCTGAGTTTAATACACTTACCTTAACAGCTTCTTAATATTTATGAATAATACAATTACTATTGATTAATAATATGCAATTAATTTAAAGATGTTTGAAACACAAAACACAATTTTTAGTAGAACTCAGACACAGTTATAATTCGCAAACACAGTTAAGTATAAATAAAGTATTACAACACAAACAATGGATAAGAAATTCCAAACTAAAATATTAAAACGTATGGATTATTAGTTATTATAGTCATTTCTTTTCTTTTTTCGTAATACAGATTTTTAATAGATTTTTGCTTTAAATTGTAAAATCATTCGCGTACCAGTAGCTGCTTATCCGCGTACCGGTACTGGTACGCGTACCCAAGGTTGGGAACCGCTGGTCTAGTTGAAAGATGGGTGGGAACAATGAAGTCTATGCTTCACCATGCTATTAATTCCCAAGATAGAGGCTGGGATAAGCAACTCCCATTTTTATTGTGGGCGTACCGAGAAGTGCCAAACGCTACAACAGGGGTTGCTCCATTTTTGCTTGCATGTGGACGACCACCTGTCGGACCTTTAGCGATATTAAAGTCCAGTTGTGAAGATGAAGTGGTACTACCACAAGGAATTGGAGAATCGGTAGCCGAGTATCTTCAGAAACTATGTAGCCGTTTGAAGGAAGCTGCAGAATATGCTGAAGAGATCGCTGAAAATCAACAGCAAAAGTATGTTCATTATCATAATTTACGATCAAAAGACACTGTATTTACTGTAGTAGATGAGGTGGTGGTGTTGATCCCGGATTCTACCAATAAACTTTGTTCTAAATGGACAGGACGCGGATAAATAACAGAAAGAAAATCATTGCATTCGTATGCTGTAAAACTACCCGACGGAGAAAGTTTGTCATTTACACCAGAACAAATTACGGAAATATATACAACCAATCAGATCTGTGGGTGTCATTTACGAAATGGATGAGGAATTCGGAGGAAGTGCAGTTTGACCAATTTTCCTATGGTCCTATGGGAGAAATACAACACGCTCCGGTGGAACAACGGACGATCAGTGATCAAGAACTGAAGAAAAATATCAATTCAAAAACGTTGCCATCGACACATTATAGAGAATTGTTGCATGTTATTAAAGAATACAGGACGGTTTTTGATGGTGAAATGAAACAAGCTAAAGTACGTTCCCATGTTATCCATTTGAAAACCAGAGTTGAACGAAAACAACCACATATTATAAAGAGCCTGAATCTTTGAGATCTAATGTAGAAAAGCAAATAGAGGAGTTGTTAGAAAAAGATTTAATAGAACCCTCTTCGGCGTAAATCGCTTACCCTTTGGTATGTGTCGCCATGAAAGATGTGACAATTCGATTGTGTGCAGACTACCGAGAGTTAAACGCTGTGACAAAAATTTCACCATTCCCAATGCAAAACTCAGAAAACCTTAGATTTAATGCTGGAAGTGCTAAGTATTTGACCACTCTTGATCTCTTGAAAGGTTATTGGGAAATACCTCTTGAGAAGAGCAGTCGAGAATTGACAAGCTTTGTGTCTCCGAAAGGCCAATATCAGTGGAAGGTGACGCCATTTGGTTTATCTAGGGCACCTACCTTCAGAAAACTATGAACTAAGTATCACGGTCGCATAGTGATTATGCGGAAAGTTTTCTGGATGACATCATAATTTTCTCCTCGAGCTGGGAAGACCATCTCTTGAACGAGCCACCCCTCGTCTCCCGGAAGACATTCGCGAGACATTATTCACGCTCCTGCATCGACGCGAATGACCGTTCTCACATTCCCGCCCCTTTGTTATCAACAAGACTTCCCATCGCAACTTCCCTACGCCATTCACCCCTTTGACCTTTGACCCCCCTCCCCGTCGCCATTCGTCCCTTTGCGAAAAGCGATCCGTTCACCATTCCCCCTTTGACCCCCCCCTCCCCCCAACGTGGAGGAGACGTACCCTCGTCCCTTTGACTCGGGCCAGGAAAACCACTCCCGAAGCGAGCGCCACGATCGGCGAGGGCTGCGTTTACACATTCATCTTTCACTCTTCCCCGCTATTCGACTCTCCTCGTTTGCAGCTGTATAAATGTGGGGTCAAGCATATTAGATCCATCTTTGAGACACTGAAAACATTAAATTTCTCAGCGAATTTAAAGAAGTGCTATTTTGCGATGTCAGAAGTCAAGTACTTAGGACACGTTGTTGGGTCAGGGGAACATGATCCCGAGAAAATATTAACCATCCAAAGTATGAAGATCCCTAAAACCAAAAAGGCCTTGAGATCTTTACTGGGTTTGTTCAATTAATATAGGGAATATGTGCCCCATTATGCTAATGTGGCTAAACCATTGACCGACTTGACCAGAGAAGCGGTCCCTAATGACATTCCATGGTCAGACGAGGCCCAAGCATCGTTCAATCAACTGAAAATGCTCTATCACCTCACTGTCTACTCCTTCTGTATATGAGATATACTTTATACGTACAGGTATACATAATTTATTATTTATACGGTTTATGAATACTATACGTATCTAAATAAACAGCATACAAAGTGATTAAGAGAGTTACAGACCTTGGAAACGAAAGTTGAGTGACGAGCATTTTACTAGCAAAATGTTGAAAAGTACCCCTAAACTTCAAAACGCTCTAACTATTTACCGGGAGAAGATAAATTAGCATAACTCTATACATTTTTGAAGGAAATTTTTCGCTCTACAACTTTTTCTATCACGAGTTTTCTGAGAAATGGAAGGGGAAAGAGTTAGAAGAGGAAGTTTGACGAAATACTTGAACCGCTACCACTTTTTTTGAAAAATTTTCATATTCAACGGCTCATATCTCGAAAACGGTAACACTATATGCACATTAAAAAACTAGCTTCTCAGCAGAGCAGAACGATCAGACAAATAATTAATGCCCCATGGTACTTTCATAATGTTGATATCTACAATGAAATCGGTCTCCCCACTCTCAAAAATTGCCTTCAAAAACAAGCCATTAACTTTCACTACAATATTGATAATGAATTACTTAAAGATTTAGCAAATTATGAACATGCTGACCCCTCTAACAGGAAACGGCCTAGAGCCATCCTGTCATTTACTTAAATGTTTTGTCCTTCGTCCTTATTAATAAAAAATAAAAAAATAATACTTGGCTTGCCAAGGCAAAAAACAACAAAAAATTTTATAAAAACAAATAAAAATGTATTTCTATCCTTAAACTTTCTATTTTAATTTTTATTCATCCTTGCATCGTATGTAGACCCTCTTTCTACTGCCCTGCAAGATGCTTACTCACTTTTTCATGTACTATGAACTCACGGATTAGCAGCGATCCAATCATTTCACTCCTTTCCTATACTCTGTTTCTATTGGTTCCCCTCTGCATATTACCTGAAAGTCTGCAATTGAGGGCGTGGCCCAGGAATTGCAGTTGCGACCCATTTCCTATGGTCCTATGGACGGTAACACTTAGGTACAAACATTGATATACCATTTTGAAGGGAATTTTATCAGCTTTAATTTTTGCATTCGACAATTTTCTGTGACACGCACCGTTTTCGAGATAAACGCCGAAAACCGAAATAAGAGACGTTTGAGACCCCCGCGGCGCCCGAAATCGAGGGGACTTTATTAGGCGTTGTTCAGGGGACCAACCCCTACACATTCCTGAAAAAATCTCAACCCCTTTTATTTAATGCATGATTCGCCGCCATTTTGAGCTAATTTGACTGGAGTATGGGGCCTGAGAGCAACTTCGGCGCCAAGCAGGCGCAAGTATCGGAGATTGCAACTGTCACAAGCGGGCATGCTCCTTCCAGCTCTCGTCACTTAGTCTCCAGTCTTCCGTCATTGTTGGAAGAATTTTTTCAGAGCTGAGAATCGATTTCATTCTTTTATTTAATTTTTATTTTAATTTCGCAAAAAATATAAATCGGTAAATAATTTTTCAAAATGAGTGAAAAGAAGGTTGTACCAGATAAAAGAGAGTGGAATGACGATGAAGTGTTGGAGTTAATCCATCTTTATGAGGAACAAGAGTTTTTATGGAACGTGAAATATAAATTATACAGGAATCGCGAAAAAAAAACAGCATGTTCGAAGAATTTGCGACAAAATTTAAAAACTGCGATGGTCATTTGCTTTTGTTTCTTCCCTTTAGTTGTTAGTTGGTACTTTTAGCGTATTATCCGTTTATTTGTGAGTCTGTTACAGCTATGTTTTGTAGTGCTGTACACGAAATAAAATTTGAGTTTTTTTTTACAATCACAAAGTTGTTTTGTTTTGTTAACCCTATTTTGTTAGTCAAAAATTTGGATCTAGGTATGCAGTTTGTAGTATTGAAAATAAAATAAATCTGAAGGAAAAGATGTAGTCATTGAAGGAAAAGATGTAGTCATAAAAAATACCTAAAATATGTAGCGGGACTCTACTTGATGTTGAATTCTTGGATATTCGCTTTACTAAAACGAATTATTGTTCTTGAATATTCTCTTGAATATGCTTACCTGAAGCCAGAAAACGAAGTGTGACTATCAATTTGTCATGAACAGGAATTGCCTCACGTAATTTTGTATCTTGCTTGACAATATGGTGATTTCCTAAATTTAGAGGCAGATCAAATTGCACTGCAGACGATAGGCGTAGCGTCGGGGTGTGTGTGTGGGGGGGGGGGGAGGGGGGGCACGTGCCCCCTCCCAACTTAAATTGAAATAAATTAAAAGTTAATAAAAGTTCAGTTAAAATCGGAAAATTGTAGAAAACTTTTTAGAAAGTAGGTTTTTTCCCGCTTTTTCAAACTGTGAAACTGAAGATTCCGATTATGCCTTTAGCCTTAACATAGTTTTTAACAATGATATGATCCATAACAAAAATTCAATGCTATATTTTTTTCATCATTTTATTTATATTATATTTATTTTCTCATTGCATGACTTTTGAATATTATTCAAACAAAATTTCTATTGTTATTCAATTTTAAAAAAACGATCGATTATTGTCACTGATGAGGCTTTCACATTAAAAACATACTTGATGCATCTTTATAGCAAGAATTCAATAAAGAGCGATGAAAAATACTTCGTTTCTCCTGAAGGGGCTGCAAGCTGTTCATGGCAATGGGAGTGCATTCATAAAGGCAGAATGGCCCATTAATATTTTTTGGAAACATTTTTATTACTGTTTTTTTATAAACAAACTTATCATTTTGGTTGCTATAATTTTGAGTTATTAAAGAATGTAAATAAGTAACCTGTAGTGAATTTTTTTTCTGCCTTGTATTCAAATACTAAGTAGGTAATTTTTGGTCCAAGACCGTCGTCTGCCTATAATATTTAATTGAAAGTAACTATCAATCAAAAAATATATATAAATTTATAAATACACATAAACTAAGCTCATATAAATTATTTTTTATATTTAAAAGATGGAAGTTTAAAAATAAGAGAGGATGAACACCTGTTTATATTGTACTAGCTGAAAACCCGCGCTTCGCTACGGAGTACATTCAAATTAAATACAACGGTCAACGCATGCAATTTATGCCAAAAAATAAAAATATATATTTATAATAAATGCGATGATCAATGTATACAATTGATGTAAAATATATATCTATCTATATATATATATTTATAAAAAAATCGTAAGGGATATGCATTTTTTTTTTGATAATATCCAATCGTCTGCTGCATTAGAAAGAGAAAAAAATATTTTTTTTGTCTATTTAGTTGTTACGCACGTGACGATAAATTTATTGAAAGTACCAGAAAAAGAAATCACGTGATCAGCATTTAATAAATTAAATTCTAAAAATTAATCTTTAAAAATTCACCAAAAATCAGGAAATGGAGGTAAAAATTCGAAAAAAATTTCATCTAGAAGGAATTTTTATGATCTTTCTCGTGATATAAATTTTATAACCCTCAATGTAATATTTTAAATGCAAACGTAAAAAAGTTTAAAAAACAGCTTAAAAAGTTAATTTAAAAATATCTAAGAAGAATTTTTGAAAAATCTTTCTTAGTGCACCCCTACACTATTAGAAGAATCGCCATGCAAAATTTCAGCCCTTTAGGTCCAGCGGTTTGGTCTGTACGTTGTATGTCAGTCAGTCAGTCAGTGAATGAATGAGTCAGTTACGGAACTGTTTTATATATATAGATTGTTGCACACTCCATTTGTTTACATTTCACAAGATCAGTAGCCAACTGTTGCCGCTAATTCATAAAAAAAACCAATTTTTTTACCATAAAAAATTTAAATAAAATACTATATTTATAAATGTAAATAATATAAGCACATATAAATTATTTTTGCTATCTAAAAGACGAAAATCGAAAACAAACCGAGGGGACGAACACCTGTTTATATTGTTAAATCACCCCTTTCTCTTTGTTTACATTTTACAAGATCAGTAACCTACTTTACCGCCAGTTATTAAAGAAACCAAATTTTATGCTATGACAATGTTAAGAAAACGCTGATTTTATAAACGTGTTTTTAAAGTGTTTGACATATTGGTTAAATCTATCAAACGGCCTAAGTTTGCAATAAATTAGTAAATAAATGTAAATATTGCCAGCTATTTCCAGGATTCTTCCAATCTCTTCCTATGCTTCATTGCGTGCATATTTATTTCTGTAATCTTCGTTGAAATGGTAAAATAAAATAGGGTATTTCTTCACATGCTCGATGAGCTCTCCTTCCGCATTCATAGCTGACGGCCAGACGCCTGCTGTGAGTGCACCTTTACTCCAAGTCTCCGCTCGATGGGTTAAATTTTTTATTTCTTAAATGCTCATCCGATACATTTGCATCGGATATGTCTGAGATGAATTCTGTATTTTACTGTAATATAGCTCAAAAAATGATGTTTTTTGTTAAATTAAATTTATCTAGATAAAGTTTCTGGTAAAAGCATTAGAAATTTCATATGAAATAAAAATCCTGAATGTACTGAACAAAATTTAATCGCGAAATATGTAAATAAACTAGCTGAAAACCCGCGCTTCGCTACGGAGTACATTCAAATTAAATACAACAGTCAATGTATGCAATTAATGCCAAAAAATATATATATATATATTTATAATAAATACGACAATCAATGTATACAATTGATGTAAAATATATGTATGTATATATATATATATATATATATATATATATATATATATTTATAAAAAAATCGTACGGGATATTTATTTTTTTGGCATAATATCCAATCGTCTGCTGCATTAGAAAGAAAAAAAAAATTTTTTCGTCTATTTAGTTGCTATACACGTGACGATAAATTTATTTAAAGTACCAGAAAAAGAAATCACGTGATCAGCATTTAATAAATAAAATCCTGAATGTACTGGACAAAATTTAATCGCGAAATATGTAAATAAACTGGCTGAAAACCCGCGCTTCGCTACGGAGTGCATTCAAATTAAATTCAACAGTCAATGTATGCAATTAATGCCAAAAAAATAAATATATATATTTATAATAAATACGACGATCAATGTATACAACTGATGTAAAATATATGTATATATATATATATATTTAAAAAAAGTCGTAAGGGATATTTATTTTTTGCATAATATCCAATCATCTGCTGCATTAGAAAGAAAAAAAAAATTTTCGTCTATGTAGTTGTTATACACGTGACGATAAATTTATTTAAAGTACCAGAAAAAGAAATCACGTGATCAGCATTTAATAAATTAAATTCTAAAAATAAATCTTAAAAAATTCACCAAAAATCAGAAAATCGAGGTAAACATTCGAAAAAAAATTTCATTTTTAAGGAATCTTTATGATCTTTCTCGTGCTATAAATTTTATAACCCTAAAAGTATTATTTTAAATGCAAACGTAAAAAAAGTTAAAAAAGCAGCTTAAAAATTTAATTTTAAAAAATCTAAGAAGAATTTTTGAAAAATCTTTCTTAGTGCACCCCTACACTATAAGAAGAATCGCCATGCAAAATTTCAGCCCTTTAGGTCCAGAGGTTTGGTCTGTGCATTGTATGTCAGTCAGTGACTCAGTTACGGAACTGTTTTATATATATAGATTACTGAACTTAGTCTTACTCGGAATTTTTCCTTCATGATTATCATACAAAGATTTTGAACTCAATGTTAATTCCCACATGCGTTCCAAGGTACATTAAGCTGAAAGATTCTTGTTTTATTTTTATGAGTTTAAGAATGATATCTGGTGAAATATCCTTTTGGAACATTATCTACAAGAATGCAAAGAACGATAATGCTACGATATTTAGTATTCATATGATTTTGTGTATTTCTACTTAATTCTCGTCAGTTCAAAAAATGTTGCATTCCGATTTTGAAAGATATATTACTTCATTTCCCTCTCATAAACTTTACTGAATAGCTTACACGGTCTTTTTTTTAACATTCAACATATTTTGCGGTTGTTTTCCATAAAGAAAATGCATCGCACAAAAAATCCAGGTCTATCCTTGTTACAGTTCAAAGAGATGTAAAGGTATTATATAAAAAGAATTGTTTGATGGTCTTCGCTCCTCCCACTCTCATGAAGTTTGATAAAAAAGAATTAATTGAAACTGGATAGAAGTGTGGCTGTTAGCGAAGTATGCGGGGATATTTGTGCGGTCGAAGGTACCATCTATGGAAAGAGGACATGAATCGTTGCAGTTCATGTTTCACCGAATAACAATATGAAAGATATCAGATGTTTCTTTTTGACACATTTGATTACGTAAATTCCCAAAGCATCTGAAATGTTTGAAGAATTAGGTGGAAAACAGTATCGGTGGATATATTCCCAAGCACATGTTCACTGTACCGATTTTAGCTGTTAGAAAAGGTCTGCGATATTTGTGTCATTAACATATGAGGCGGTGAAAGTAGAGATGCGAAATCGACAACAAAACATCGATGTTTTGAAACATCAATATTCAATATTAAAACATCGATGTTTATAAACTTTCATTTTTTTAAAACTGGTTTAGTAACCTCTAAGATTAATGTTTCTTCGGTTAGTCATGGAGGAGGGGGGGGGGGAGGGAATTTTACTCTCAGGTTGGGCTGACACAAATGACAAAAACTTGGTTGCTAGAGTCATCGCATATCGCAGAATTTCCATTACACATTTCATTACTTTTATCAGAAAATTGAGGAAGAAATTATTGCAATTTATTAACAAATCTTTTATTTTCAAATTAAATAATACAAAAGAAAATTACATATATTTACAACAATTTGAAGTACTGATGCAAAACCAACGTATGGGGGAAAGCTGAACAAGCTTTTCTTTGCTGTGAATAACAGTTATAGGGCTATTGGGGCATATAATTATTATTCATTAGTTATTCATTGCCATTTGTCGCTAATCGTTCCCCCTTTTGTATTCGTCCTTTACAGAATTCAGACTTACATTTACTGAGTGGGAAAATTATGTAACGTGGGTAATATTTTTTTTATTATGGTACATTTTCATTTAAAAAAAAACATCGGACAACGTAAAACATCGAGCACAATACAAATAAAAAAAATACAAATGTTAAAATAAATTAATATACACAAATTGTGTATACATTATTGTGTATACATTAAATTAATATACACAATACAAATGTTAAAAAAAATCGAACATCGACATCGATGTCGCATCCCTAGGTGAAAGCAAAGTGGTGTAAGTCACATTTTCAACTTTTTCTATTTGAGGGCAAAAATGTAATCTCCACGTTCAGTTTATAGTGGAATCGCAAATAATTATTATTTGCAATATTATAATAATTATTCTGAATTATAATTTGTTCAATTTATAGAGGAATTTTTAGCAGTTTTTGTAGTAAAATGTTCTTGACTTACACCACTTGACTTACTGACTTCACCATTTGCCTTTCACCGCCTCATATGTTTCTCTCTAATGCGTCCATCAGTACAAAATTAAAGAAATTATCTTTTTTTCTCTTCAAACTTTTCACCTCAACCATATACGCTTGCTTTAAATCAAGGTTGAGTTTTAAAAGACAGATTTGCTAATATTGGAAAAATAAATTGTGATATATTAAACCTCCTATTAAGTGGGTGGAGTTTTGAGGAACACCAAACTCATCTTATGAATAACAAACCCCATCTTACAAAGGCTTGTATAAATTGATAATTTATAAAATTGTTACTTTTTTCTTTCTAAAGGAGTTCATTAGGTCGTTGTAAAAATTAAAACATCATTATAAATTGATACTTTGTTGTTTCCGGTAAGTTTAGTCCGATTTGCTTCATTGTTAGAGGCAATTTGATTGTGATGAAAATAAATTATTTATACTTAATTATAGGCATTGCCAAACGCTTTATTCGAACTGTTTGTGAAACTACGAATTTATATAGCTGATACTTATGAAAGAGAAAAGTATGCACATTTGCACTAATTAGCAAACAGGTTATTAAGGATTCCTTAAAACTATTTCAGAAGCTCTTTTTAATAAGTTACTTCATTTATAATCTTGTTAATAGATTATTAACAAGATTATAAATTTTTCCTTTGTAATGCCTGCTTCAATCAAGATATCAGCGTCATTTTACAATCCAGACTGCTTTCCTTGGCCTGCCCGAGATACTGTAGAGCTCCCCCCCCTCCCCTCGGTATGTCATTCTCCTTATATATTCTCAAGTTTCAATCCACTATTTCCGTTTTATCTTCCTCTAACTGCACATCTAAAACTACTTGAAGTCAACAAGCCTGCATTCTACTTTATTTTCCTTTGGAATTTTTCTACATTTACTTATTAATATTTACTCATTCATTTTGTACATTATACCTTTACATTACATTAGTCTTGTGAGAAATATATCAAGGTCGGTACTGTCCTTAAATGTCATTATAACAGGGAATTCCAACTTTTTAAAAGTTTCCTGCAACCTTATAAGAATTTTAGTTTTTCAATCAATTATATATTAATTGAAAGTGAACTTTATTTCAGGAGCATGTTAAATTTAAGTTGAAACTAGCTGAGTGGCTTTTTCGAGTTAAAATGAAATGGTTTTATTTCTTAAAGATTAAAAACTGTTTAATCACTTTTAAAAATATTTTAGAATTTTTAAAAAACGAAATAATTCTCTAAAATTCTCTAAAATTCGTTTTTGGCTTTTGAAATGATTCTAACAAATTTCCGTTTTCAAACTTTGCTTCTTATTAAAAAAAAAGTTCGTTCAATGAAGGTTTTAACTTCTGATTTCATAAAACTAAAATTATTTCTAGTACTTAAAAATTATTTCTGGATTTCAATTATTAAAGGACTCGTTCTCAACTAATAATTTTTCCTTTTGGCAACATGGCCAAATGTAAGCATTAAATTTCATGGTGGGAAAAATACTTTAAAAAAATAGAAAGACAGTTCTGATGAATTCAAAATTGGTGGCGGAAGAATCCTCATCAGTTGCTCATTAATTAGAAACAAATTTCACGAACTTGCTGGAATTATTAGTGAGTAAAATAATAAGTCGAAAAATTACGAACTCGGCATTCAGTTACATTAAGATACTATGGCGATCAGCGCGAGAAATTTCAAAAGTGAGTTTTGTAAGTACGCTTTTTTACAATGATAACATTTTTTTAATTAAATATATTTGGCATATTTTGGAAGCTGAACATTCAGCAAATGCTGATAAATCATAAAATTGACATTAATAGGTGCAGAAAACCGAAATATTTGTCCATAAAAATTATCGATTTCGTTAAATTCGGAAAACTGCTTTAGGGAAAACGCTTTGTTTGCAATGAAAACCATTTTTAACTTTAGAAAAATGTGCATATCCTTAAAGATGAAGAGTTGTAGAACACAAGGAAATAAAAAATTTGTCGATTGGAGGACGGAAAAGTTGAATTTTGCATGAATGAAAATAGTGGAAAATTGCGAAACGGAAAGGAGCTGGCCCACCCGGAATGACATGTTTCTATTACCCACTTCTTTTGAGTTCGGCGGTTTTAATTGAATAATTTAAAAAGTTTAAAGTTTTGAAAGTTGAGGATGGCATCAGTGCACGCGTCTCGTCACGTCCGCGTCCATCGGTACCAGTCGCGATAACCTGCTATGCTCGGTTTGCGAGATTAGCCCGTCCCCGCGTCGCTCGGACTGCTCACTAACAAATATACATACGTTTGTTTACCTTCAGCTGTTAACAGTAAGATAAATACTGACTCCACTGCTGATTTTATTCATTTATTGAAAGGCATAAGTAACAAACACTAGCATAGAATGTATTAATGCAGTTTCAAAAACCACCATTGGGTTCAAATACAGCATTACACTGGAGGACTAGAATGGAAATCTCTAAAAAGAGTTTCGTTTTATTAATGTAAGACACTTGCGATGGATGTCTTATAGCACAAATCTTTGATATCAAGCCTCACAGTTGTAGGCGGTTGGTTAGCTGATTTACACTGAGGAACAAATGCATCGATTTGTGATACAATCTATCGGGCGGGAAAGAAACCAATTCAACTTAATTTTTAAATGGGCTGTCATAGGGATATGACAATAGAGTCAATGCAAGGTGCAGGAAAGTTGGAGAGTTACGGGGCGAATTAAGATAATTGCATTGGAAAAGATAAGAAGATAGGAAGGAATGATAGGAAGCAAGAAGAAAAGTTGAAGAGGGAAGCAAAGTTATGGCCGTAATAAAATGGACCACACACAGGAGCTTCCAGCCCCGGACCAGGTTGTAAAATGGTCCTGTGACGTCACTGTAAGAATTATAACTCTCTGGGGCATTTTGAAGAAATTTCTTGACTATTGATCCATACCAAAGAAAGACAGTGTTCAAATTAAAAGCGAAAGCCAAATTTTTAAAACAAAACTTAACAATTTATTAACAAGAAAAAAATTAAACATTAGACATTTTCGACAGTTTCACTTAATTTACGTGCAGATTTACAGTGCGCGCTCCAGGGCCCATTCCGGCCCAAGAAAAACAGGAGCCTTACTGTTAACCTTTATCGTCGCGATCCGACAAATCATGGTCATGTAGAAGGAATTATAATTGTAGAGTCAACTCTTATTTCATGAGGTTTATTAACATATTAAAATCTTGGTTAAATACGTTATTTACAAAGTTTCGTTCCGACGAACGTTAAAAATACTTGTGAGAGCTGGGCTCATTATTTCAAAGTCCGACGAGCTCCCCCGTCTCCCGTAAGCGTGTTGACCCTTCAACAGTCCGAATCTATCCTTTTCGTTCGTTACTGGCGTCTCTCTTTTATGCCTCCTCCTCTCTTTCTCGAACGACAATCGGCCTTTTTTATCCGCGTACGCAGACCACCTATTGTCGGTTTCATTGTCCACCGTTCCTACCTTAGGTGACGTGCGCCGCTGTGTTTCCTTAATCATTCTAAATGAGTTCGCTACCTGCTATTGTCAAGAGTCTCCCAAGGTGTATGGCTCTCAACACCTGTTTGCGCTTCTTTTGATGTTTATTGAAGACGCTATTACACACGTTCATCAATTCCACTTAGGAATTGGAGACGAGAGTCTGACATACGCCCCTTCCTTTAGAAGTGAAAACAGTCCCTTGAGACGTTTTCACGTTTGAACAACAGTCCCTGTTGATCAGAGGATAATGAAGCACCCCCATGGGGTAATAACTGTGCTTTTTAACTTGTGACGGAGGCGCTTTGTAGCTACAACAATAACACATTTTTACAAGTAAATGATTCCATGTTTTCATCTGCATATGAGATAGCCACAACATTTACCGGTAACAAAAATTACTTTTCACACTTAGCCTTGACACAAAATTAATATTATAATTCTTGCTCATTTCTTTACTTTAAACCAAACACCAACAAATTATTTGACTACAAATCACTTATCTTCAATGAAAGAATTTCTAAGATAATTACACTTTTGATTCCTTTTTTTTTTTTCAACTCTTTAGGAATTTCCTGGTTAAATCTTAACCAGTTAAACTTACATATTTTAATGAAACTTCCCCAAATCTCTAGGGAATACTTAACATTAATTTAGTTCTTCACTTAAAAAAAAAAATATAAACCAAGTGTTCATACAACAAACAACCAAAAAAAAATAAATATCACATAACTTATACACTTAAATTCATCATACCATTATATTTACAAATTTAATCCGTTTTTCTTAGGATTCAACATTAGTTATCAATGCAATTACCAAAATACACATTTAATTAAATTTTCAATGAATTCTTCGAGAGCAACTTAAATCAATTTTAGAACATTTATAAAATACACATTTACATGAGTTTCCCGGAATTCTTTGGGAATTACTTAAATTTGTGATTCTCTCTGCGATTTTTACGGGACCTTAAATAAATACGAATGGGTTTTTGGCTTTATTATTTCACTGTCTCTCATTGACTCCTTTGTGGTGAATTTGTGATCTAGTGTCGGTTCAAAATCACCCTTTTCTATGGAAGTGTTTTCTTCCATACTTTGCGTCTGTTTCCTACCCGTATCGCTAGAGCTTCCCTGGGCATTTAATTCTTCGTTTCGTGTTTCCCTTTGATTATTTCCATTCTCATTATTAGTTTCCTCTAACCCTTTATTCCTTAACCTATCAATTTGATCTTTCCTCTCTTTTTCCGTTGAAACTCTAATTTCTCGTACCTCATCCAAATTCTCATTGAGACTTAATTCCCCATCCAGAATTTTATCCATTTCTCTCACCTCATCTAAATTCTCACTGAGACTTAATTCCCCATCCAAAATTTTATCAATTTCTCTCACCTCATCTAACTTCTCACTGAGACTTACTTCCACATCCAAAATTTTATCAATTTCTCTCACCTCATCTAAATTCTCATTGAGACTTAATTCCCCATCCAAAATTTTATCAATTTCTCGCACCTCATCTAAATTCTCATTGAGACTTAATTCCCCATCCAAAAGTTTATCAATTTCTCGCACCTCATCTACATTCTCATTGGGACTTAATTCATTACCTCCTCCCTTATAGTTCATCTCCTCACCTGTGTCTCTTGCGCTTTCAAATCTATTCGGGGAACTAGCCATCTCCTCCTCTGTATCCCTTACAATTTCGAACATATTAGAAGGAATAATCAACTCCTCATCTAATATCTGATCTATACTGTTACTCAAATGTCTTTGATAACATGCTACCCCTTCCAGGACCTCCTTTCCTTGAGTAATTACATCCCTCACTTCCCTTTCCTGTTGGGTTTCAATTTTATTCTCAGGTTGAATAATTTCGCCTCTGTTAAATTCTATCTGAAATGTATTTCCCCTCTGATCCCCTCTATTTCTGAGATTTTGAACTCTTTTGGGGCACTGATATTTCAAATGATCTTTACTATTACAGACAAAACATTTTTTATCCTCCCTTTTCCGATCAATTTTGGCACATACCTTATCTGTGTTAACTAGTGGTTCAAGAATAACCCTTTTTTCCTCTTTCAAAACTCCTTCGAAATTATTATTAACCATTCCAATACTTTCTCTGACCCTTAAACTTGAAAGTCTTTTAGCTGCCCTCATCCTCAATTCTTCAACTTCCAATTCTTTCAATTTTAACATCATCTCCTGTTTTGCTATTTCTCTTTGCTCTCGTTCTAATCTCTCATTAATTATGGCAAATAACCGTTCCTTAGCGGACTCTTCCTCATATTTCTCACTTCCTAATATCATTTCCTTAAGATCAGTATATGTCCTGTTCTCCGAAGACGGATAAATCCCTGTTAACTCTGTAGCTAACAAAATTAAATCGGCTTTCCGCCCCTTCCCTATGAATGCCATTTTTAGCTTATACCACTTAATCACAAATGCAGCAAACAAGTACAAATTCACTTTTACAACTATAACAAAATTTAACCAACTATACTTATCTTGAACTATTTACTTCCACAATTATGATAATTCTAAGAGCATTTAACTACTACAATTATAAATCACTTCCACTAATAACTAGTACGAACACTTGTACACATTTCCCGTTATACAAAATAACACTTTTTCACTTTTAAATTATTATTCCATTTACCAAAATTCAATAACTCAACAAATTACTTCCATCATTATACACATGAATCAACACTTCAAAATTTATCAAAAATAATTAGATTCCTTCAACTAATTACTACCGCTATCTCATACACAGGGAGAAAAGATAGAATCACTTACCCCTTTTTCACCTCGATGAAAAACTGTCACTCTAATCTTTCTCCGTTGCCGCACTTTGATCACAGTTCAAGAGAGTTCAGTATATAACCACGTCGTTGATGCACACTTTACTCCGACCATGAATTTCTCCTGTTTCTTGACCAGTTGCCGAGTAAATATCTGTCGCTGAAGTCGTGCCCAGTAGACTCGTTCGGAATCCAACTTCTCTTGAAACTGCGTCTCCTTGAAGATCTATCACCACTCTCGTACTCTAGATCATCTTTTTCTGATACCTTCCGTATCGCTGGGGTCCTCCCACGTTCTTTAATTCGACTACGCCAATGTTAACCTTTATCGTCGCGATCCGACAAATCATGGTCATGTAGAAGGAATTATAATTGTAGAGTCAACTCTTATTTCATGAGGTTTATTAACATATTAAAATCTTGGTTAAATACGTTATTTACAAAGTTTCGTTCCGACGAACGTTAAAAATACTTGTGAGAGCTGGGCTCATTATTTCAAAGTCCGACGAGCTCCCCCGTCTCCCGTAAGCGTGTTGACCCTTCAACAGTCCGAATCTATCCTTTTCGTTCGTTACTGGCGTCTCTCTTTTATGCCTCCTCCTCTCTTTCTCGAACGACAATCGGCCTTTTTTATCCGCGTACGCAGACCACCTATTGTCGGTTTCATTGTCCACCGTTCCTACCTTAGGTGACGTGCGCCGCTGTGTTTCCTTAATCATTCTAAATGAGTTCGCTACCTGCTATTGTCAAGAGTCTCCCAAGGTGTATGGCTCTCAACACCTGTTTGCGCTTCTTTTGATGTTTATTGAAGACGCTATTACACACGTTCATCAATTCCACTTAGGAATGGGAGACGAGAGTCTGACACTTACAAAAACACAACCGCTCGGGTCAATGGTCTACGCCGCTCTTCCCAATGTCTGGATTTTTTAGAAGGGGTCGAGGGGGTGGCAGATGCCGGCAGATTATCGGCTGACAGTTTCTTCTTAGACGCCGAACTTTACTACATTGCAGAACGTCCAAGATGACAGCTTTAGTGGCTGCGTGTGTAAGTGAAACGGTTTTTAATCCCCCCGTGTTCCGAACTGGTGGAACCGAACAACACATTCTTTGAAAAACACGCAGCTGTGTTTCAGCAGTTGTGGGGTTCGGGAAAAAATAAGACCATTTCCAGTACGCTACAGTCCAGATGCGTGAGAACGATGAAAATGGGGTCAGAAGATAGGTACGCCCCTAATCAGGAATGGTCAGTAAGAAGTTTATAGTTAAAAACCCAAGCGAATGAATGCGTGTGGGTGTTGTTAGAAATGGAATGGACACACCAATGGGATTACAAAGTGGTAGGAACTAAAAAGTTAAGAAAAAGAAGAAATAGTGAGTAAACGAGGAGAGATGGAGCTCTTTTGACATATAGAGATGTTCTGACTGATGATATGACGTTGACTCTTGAGGACGATTCTGATGCTGGTTTACTAGATGACTCTGCAGAACTAGACTGCGAGTTTAGTGTAGCCAAAGATGGCTGTAGCAATCAAATTGCAAATACATAAAAGTAGTTAAAATGCTAGAAGCTGATATGTGAGGCGATAGTGTCATTTGACGTAGATGTGACGAGAACGATGCCGGTTAGATGAGAGAGAATGCCGTTGACGATAGTGTAGCGTCACCCGAGCCGCCGCCCCAAGAATCAATTTAAGCCAGGCCGTGCTACCATTGAGATGCCAAAGACCGTGCTACTACTGCCAGATGTAAGATTTACCTGTGCCCAAAGAAACATCAAATGGATTGGCGATCACATCAACAAAATATCAAAGGTATTGTCTGTTCTTTCTCAATTTCTCATAACCCATGCTGCCTTGTTCTAATTAAATTAAATATTGATAGCTCGGGTGTAGATAGATATTGAAGTGATATTAAGCAATGATTAAGTATATGTATGACGGTAGCGCACGCAATGTCTCGGGAATGATGATAATTATTAATTAATTGTGTTAAATGTATTCGCATTACCAAAGAGTGATGATTATCGGGATTACGAGTATATATATATATATATATATATATATATATATATATATATATATATATATATATATATATATATATATATATATATTGAAAGAATTTTAAACCGTTCCCTTCATTAACTTTGTCTTATCGCAACAGAACATTATCCCTCATTTAAATTTGACCTAGGAATAACCAAAGTAATCTATTAGTTTTCCCCTTAAGCAAGCCACGCGCCTACAGGTTATATAAGAAGATTGTTCGAGAAACATGATGAACCTCATCCGATGTGGCGTGATTGGGGTCAGGTGCTAATTCTAACCAATTAAAGTTCAGCGCGCCTGTGCATTTTCGCAAGAATCATTTTTCCTCGGTGTCTGTCTACTGTGGCGTAATGATAAGTAGGTAAGGCGATTCTCTGAGGCATTTAAAAAAATTTCACAACTATTGGATCCATGACAAAAGAAAGGCAGAGTCCTAATTAAAATGCAAAACCAATTTTTTAAAACAAAACTTAACAAATTTATTTACAAGAAAAAATTAACATTAAACCAGTGCAACATATTCAATTAAATCCCGTGTAGATTTACAATGCACGCTCCAGGACCCAGCCCAGTGTTTGTCTGGTACAAATCTTGCAATCGATTTTTAACTAACTTCCCGACTGGCTAGACATTTGAAACTTTTAGAATAGCTCAGAACACGATGAAAATGCATTATTTTAATACTTTTAGACCATCTTTATTCCATATTTTAAAATCCATTACGTAAAAATACGAGAAGCGTCTGGAGCCAAAAGTAACTGCGCTACAGGCGCCATCTATTAACGTAATAGTGAACCAAGCTTATTACATTTTCATTACAATGGAATAATTTTTATTTATGCCCACATGCTAGATTCAAATGAAAATTTAAAAACATGGTATATAAAAAGTCTTTTTTCTTGTAATTATTTTCTTTCCGGAGGACCGTTATCGAGGAACGTTATCCTACGTTAAAAAAATGCAGTGGGTTCCGTGAACTTTGAAAAAATGTCCTGAGGGTACCGCGAACAAAAAAGCTTACGAAACACTAGTCTAGGCCGTACCTTACTTGTTGGGTTATTCAATTTTCTTCACAGTGTCCCAGTGAAGGGTTCACGCACCGATTTAGAAAATTCTTGACTATAAGCACAACTCAGAATGGGGTCCCCCCTAACACTGATGTGGGCGTAAAATTTCCAAAATTGACACACACACAAAAAAAAAAATCATGAATCATTGTGAAAGTACCATTTTACCAAGAATTGGCTATTGGAAGCGTAGAAGCCTAGAACATTATCAAATAACAAAAAGCAATACAACATATTAGCTTCATCATTAAAACACCAATACAATGCAACCAGAAAAACTTATTAATCCCTTATACGTATACACTATAACATACATATGATGAACCAATCAATCAATCAATCAAATTTGAAAGGATATATATAAAAAATTGCTATTAAAAAAGGTAAAATTAAAAAAAATGAATTGGGAATTTTTTCTTTTTTCAATTCCTACTATTAGTTCACACTCTCTCTATATATATAGTGTTCAAATTTTCAGTCGTTAATAAAAGTACTTTTTATTCATCCACTCAAGTTCAAATACATTTTTTTAAACTTGTAGTGGATGACACTTGATGTTAATACAGTTTTTTCAAATATTAATTAATTAACTAAATTTAATTAATCAATTTTAGTTTTAGACCTAGAGCGTCTCTTGCTCTTGAATAGTAATTTCCCACTTGTTACTGTGTAAACGGTAGCACTGCGGTATCGCGGGCTTCTCCCGTCCTGTACGTTGCGAGATCGAATCCCCAACCTGACAAACTTTTTTTCTCTCTCTTTCCCCCCCTCCTAATCTCGCACAGTAGGCAAGGTTCTGGCAGGCAATCCTTTTCTTCAATTCCTACTATTAGTTCACACTCAAATTTTTCTTTGTTGACCTAAGTAGGAATTGACTTTAAATTTGTTTTTTTTTATATATTACTTGTTTCCTTTTAAAATTAAAATTTTGGGGGGCCCCTAGGCCCGAGCCTACCGGGCCTAATGGAAAATCAGGGCCAGCACCTTCGAGCTTTAGTAAGGTGCTCCGGAGTCATTCCCTCATAAACCTTTTGGTGATTGGTACTGAAGAACTAAAGAAAGTCCCGGCTATTTTGTCTTATGCGAGCGTCTTATTGTGTTAAATTTCATGTTTTTCCTGAAAACGCGCCCTCTGGTGGACATTTTGGAACTAAATTTTTTTTTTCGAAATTCCGTGAGCGCATCTCGTGTATAATACAAAATTTCGTTGCATTCCGTTCACCCGTTTGAGCTGTAGGATGCCGTTTATAGGGGAAGTTTAATTATAACCACCCGGTATGTCGCTCAAAGTGAGATGAATCGGTTAGACAAATGGGTCTTAGTTCTGATATCGTACAAATTAATAATGCAAATCTTTTAAAGCAAGAGGTTAAATTCTATTAGAAGTTTTGATTCAAAAGCAAAAATGTTTAAATGCATTAGACGCTAGAGCTACAGTGTCATGTAAGAATGTAACTGATATTTTACAAATTGTGTTGTCCAGTAGCGATTAAAGAAACAATTTTTTTTTCATCGTAACTTTGTTAATTCTACTATACAACGCCACTCGGACAAGCTGCAGTTAAGAGTTCAGCACTGTGCAGAAAAGTAGCATAGAAACTATTTGTCTAGTAAATGAATAAGTGCAGTTTTAGTAAGAGGTTGGCTCCAAAATTTCAGGATTGACTGGAGGAAAATTAAAGAAATATATGCAGTAAGTTCTAGTACAAGAACCAATAAATTAGCTATTGCTTCAAATGTACTAGAAACGCCTGGATACTACACTTCAAAATATTTGAAAATAAAACCTGTTGTTTAGTAAGTATTTTTTCAACTTCGACCCGTACCATTTGCTTTAAGGCTGATGTGAAATAACCCCATTGAATTCGCTCACCTCAATGTTAAAAAACCTACGGATAAAATTTCTTTACTATTTTCAGCTACATAAATGCTGATAATCAAATAAAATTGGTATTTTCAGATAGCCTGAATTTTTCTGCACCTTGCAACAGGTTTCATTTTATAAATTTCGTCCACCAAAGGAATTTAGGAGCATTTAAAACACACTATACCAAATTTTTCCCACGAATAATTTAAAATTTAAAATATTATTTGCATTTTAAAAAAATGTCCCAAGGTGTAAAATTTATTTATCTACTAGCCGGGCTTCACCTAGCTACGCTCAAGCCATCCGTGTAACATATTTATGTACTTCGGGCCCCACAAAAGAAAAAAAAAAGCCTACAAATGTATTAAATTCAAGTGAATAAATTCCTTTCAATTTTCCTTCCCGTCACTGCCGACAGATGGCAGCACCACTGCACCAGATGATTTTGTTTCTCAGCAGTGAGTAATTTTAGAATGAAAATATCTCTAAAACTATTGAATTAACAGAATAAGTGTACGCAGAAAAAATTATCAGTTTTCGAAGCTCTTTCCAAATATGTAACATTTATGTACTTTCATGAGAAAAAAAATTACACCGTTTCCTGTATATTTGTCGGCCATTTTTTTTCGAGGATCGGTGCCCGCCCGGATGAGTTACGGTCACGTGATCTCTCGACATTCACTTGTCTCTTTATTTGTATAGATTATGGAGTACAAGGTTTAAAAAAAAATCTTTCAATCCAAGTCGGCAATCCTTGGACAATTTTTCTCCTTTATGTTAACATTGAGGTGAGCGAATCCAATAGGGTTAGTACACATCAATCAGCCTTAACGTGAAAAACTTGAAATGTGGCGTGAATCAAGCATTACGATGGCGCTACAAAATTACACATGCGCACTACCTATCACAAGATGGACGATGGTGTCACATTAGACCATTATTACCATGTTTTTATTAACTCGCTTTCTTGTTTGTGTGCGTGTTTGTCCGGTACAAATCTGGCAATCGATTTTTAACTAACTTCCCGACTAGCTAGACATTTGAAACTTTTAGAATAGCTCAGAACACGATGACAATGCATTCTTTTAATACTTTTAGCCACCTTTAAGCAGAATTGAATACATTTTCAGTTAATTTTGTTTTGTAGACTGGTACAGACATCTATCGGCCGGGACGGGAACGAAAAGTTAAACGCAAGTTAACTTCCAATTAACTTCATTTTCTTTCAAGTTGATGGGATAATTCATCAAAAAAATTTTAAAAAGTATTTATTAATACCTAGAATTGTCAAGTTTATATGATTCAACAGAAAATTCAAAAACATGGTATATAAAAAGTTCCTTTTATCTTGTAATTATTTCTGTTAATAAAGGTATATATTCACAGAATGTGTTAGCTGCTAACCAAAAATAATAGAGGCCAAAGAAATTTCTAAAATAAATCACGAAAATCATCACTTAAAATTTAAAAAAAAAAAAAAAAAAAGTTTTTAACTTCTGAAAACTTTAGTCAACTTTCAGAGTTTTCAGAGCATTTAAAACTTTCCTTCCAATTCTTACGTAACATATTTAATTTGCAATAACATATATTGAATATTATTAGTTTTTTCTGATCTAAAATAAATTTATCTTCCAAACTAAAAACTGATATGAATTTGGTCCGTGACAAGTTAAATTTACTAGAGAGAGAGACAGAGAAGAAAAAAAAAAGAATTTAAGTAGATGAAGCCATTTTCAACCCTAGAGCTCATTTATAAACTTGCGTATCTGAAAGATAAAATTCAGCAGATTGAGAAAAAAAAGTTTGTTTTTAAGTCTCTAATTAGAAAACAATAAAAAAATGTATTTGCCTTAATGCTTTTAGAAAATTTGTGATTACTTCAATAACTGAAAAAAAATGGCCCACAGAAAAAAAAATGGCGGCTATATTATGGAAACTAATATTCATTGAAAAAAAATGGTCGACGATAATTTGAAAAACGACGAAGAACATTAGTCGATAGATAATTTTGAAAAGATAATTACAAAACATTAAATCATGGAAAAAAGTAGGCTTATTCTTTTCGACAAACGGTGACAAGTTTAAAGGAATACCGTCAACTAAATAAAAACAAAGCAAAACTGATTTTAAAAGGTAGTACGAACATTTGCATAGCTTGGAAATTAAAATTAACGTTCAATTAAGAAAGTTAATAAATGAAAACAATATTGATTTAAGGTATTTTAAAATTTTCTTAAAATTTTAGTTGATTGTTCTTTTATCCCACGTAGTTAAGAGCTGATTTATGCCAAAAATAAAATCCAAATGTTAGATTTCGCGGGGAAAATACCCGAACAATAACTAATCAAAACGGATTAGTTATTGTTCGGTGTTCAAACATTTTCAGTTTATCTATATATATAAAACAGTTCCGTAACTGACTGACTGACTCACTGACATACAATGTACAGACCAAACCGTTGGACCTAAAGGGCTGAAATTTTGCATGGCGATTCTTCTTATGGTGTAGGGGTGCACTAAGAAAGATTTTTGAAAAATTCTTCTTAGATTTTTTTAAATTAAATGTTTAAGCTGTTTTTGTAACTTTTTTAAAATTTGCATTTAAAATAATAATTTGAGGGTTATAAAATTTATATCACGAGGAAGATCATAAAAATTCCTTTAAAATGAAATCTTTTTCGAACCTTTACCTCAATTTTCTGATTTTTGGTGAATTTTTAAAGATTAATTTTTAGAATTTAATTTATTAAATGCTGATCACGTGATTTCTTTTTCTGGTACTTTAAATAAATTTATCGTCACGTGCATAACAACTAAATAAGCAAAAAAAATATTTTTTTTTTCCTTCTAATACAGCAGACGATTGGATATTATCCTTAAAAAAATAAATATCCCTTACGATTTTTTTTATAAATATATATATTTATTTTACATCAATTGTATACATTGATCGTCACATTTATTATAAATATACATATTTATTTTTTTTGGCATTAATTGCATACATTGACCGTTGTATTTAATTTGAATGTACTCCGTAGCAAAGCGCGGGTTTTCAGCTAGTTTATAATAAAAATTAAGATTGGCTCATTTCTAATTTCGTAGCAACCATTGTTTTGAATAACCATGTTTTTGATGCAAGATTCTAATCTTCAGAAAAATTTGTGATAGTTCAATTACGTGGAACTAAACCGGGGCAGGGCGAAAGAAGAGTTCAGTTATTTTTGCAAGTTTGTAAAAAGTATCATCAAAAATATTGTTCATCGAGTTAAGGTAAGTTGCAAGGAAAAAAAAAAGTGAAATTACTTTATCCTTTTACTGATTTATCTCAGACACAACTAGACTGAAGTACGTTTACATCAACTTCCAATAAATATTTTTATTCACTCAAAACAAACCTCAACCATCTGTCGGATGAGACAAGAAAAAATTTTGGTCAAAAATTTTTCTAATTTTCAGGTAAATAGCGACAATACGGGAATGTGGTACTAAGCCAAGGTAACAGAAAGGAAAGCGTACAAATAATTTGAAAAGTCGCTGCACGACCAGCATGGTCGCTTTTAGTTTTATATTTTCTTTTGCAAAACAACTGAACTTTAAGTAACATATGCAAGGAATATTACCATTACCTGTCATCATAAATATACGTTGTTAAGGGGTATTTTCTATAAGGCTGATTCTAAAGCATCGTGATCTAAAAATGTCAATTTCCATTACTTCAGAACAGAGTTAAAGATAAGACTGAGAAACCCAACAACAATGATTTTAAAAATTACATTTCTCTCTGTATGTACTATTTTTCAAAATTAAGATATCTATAATTTATCATTACAACAAATAAGAAATTGTTGGGGAAATAGTTAAAATATAGTGTTGATTACATCACTCTCTGTATGTATTACTGTTCACAATTCAGATATCTACACTTAAATCATATCAAATAATAAATTGTTGAGAAAATTTCTTCACTTATAAAATGGAGTAAAAATTCAGCAAATACTGAAAAAAGTGTAGAAAATTAACCATTACTGGTTGTAGATTGCTATGCCGGCGACGGTTAAGCCTAACCTGGCGATTATTTATGCTCTCTCTTTCACGCCTCTCTCTTAATGAATTATTTCTTAGCTTTCTTTCTTGAGACTGTTCCCAATTTTCACTTGATCGTGCAGCGCACTTTCGAACATTCCTGATTTCAGTCCGTAAACCCATGTTGATACGCGGTTGCAAATTGCGGACGGCCGCTAATGTTTACATCTGGTAGTGGCAGCCGTTGCCATTCGGAGTGTAGAAATATCGTCGATTTTTGTGCCGCATACTTACGCGTTTTATATATATAGATGGCCAATCAACCAAAAATCTAAAACACTGCCACTCTGTTGAGTTAAGGTGATCAAAGAATGGGAATTACTATTTCCTCTTCTTGAATAATCTATGACACGAGTAAAGTGAAGTATATTTAACCCCTACCTTACTATCACGAGTTAGCTCGAGTTTGATTTTTTTTTATTCAAATTATTATCCCGAGTTATCTCGGGCTAGATTTTTTTTCTTGTCCTGGTGAAGCATCACGAGTAAATTTATTGTAGTTATTTCTAGAGCCGGTAGATGGCATTACTTGTCAATTTTTATCGTTTTGAATGCTAGTTTGGGGAAGGAAGGTATATTGAATATGGTTTCATTGTTTGTTGAAAGAGAATAATAGTTGAGTTGAGCTGAGTAAATATGGATACGGAGAGCGAAGATGACTTCGATGTTTATTGTAGTGAAACTGATATATCTTTATCAGATTCTGGTAGTGATTCAATCCCACGAGAGTTTGTGGACTGTGTTCTAAGAGGAAAGACACACGAGGAAAACGTATACGAAAAGAAACAAAATACTATTGTACCGAATGCCAAATTCCATTGTGTGTCACACCGTGCTTCAAAAGCTATCACACTCAAAAGGATTTTTAATATTTTTATAAAGCAGCAAGTATCTATTATTAATTGTCATTATTGTTCAATATTATTTTGTTTTCTTTATAAATTGCTGTAGTGCTATAATATTTTCTGTAAAAAATGCTTACAAGTGTACTATTTTTCTGTGCACGAGTTAACTCGGGATAATAATATAAACCCATTATGTATTAAAATATCTCATTAGTTTTTTTTTTTAATTTGAAAATTATTACTACTCATGGTAAGTTCTTTCCAGGTACCTCTAAAATCAGTAATAAAAAAATTAGGTTATTTTTGAAACGCTTATTGAAAATAAATAGGTAAGGTAGGGGGTATTAATTCAAAATCAACCTTAACCATCAGTCGGATGAGAGTGGAATAATTTGTTCATAACAAAAGCACTTCATTTTCAGAAAAATAGTGATAACTGGGGAATTTGGCGAGAAAAGGTGGAAAAAGAAAAGTTCTTCTGGCCCACTACAGCCTACTGCTGGCCAAGACCGTCCCAATAAGTTTACGCCATCTGGCCCTATCTAAGGCAATACTCCTTAGTGAGGCGACATCGATAACAAAACATCGATGTTTTGAAACATCGATATTCAATATCAAAACATCGATGCTAATAAAACATCGTCCAAAAACCATCGATGTTTTTAAACATCGATGTTTTAGAACATCCATTTTTTAAAACTGGTTTAGTAACCTCTAACATTAATGTTACTTCCGTTAGTCGTGGGGGGAGGGGGTGATTTAATTTTACTCTCTGATTGTGCAGACACAAATGATAAAAAATTGGTTGCTTTCGGCTACTTTGATGACTCAAAATTCTCGTTGTAAATACCGCCATGTTTTTCCTTCAAATGTCCAGATAAATTCGTGGTATTGCCAGAAGTTTTGAGGGACTTAAACAAATATTGCATTTCGCCAATTTGTCAGAGGTTTTGTAAAAATATTTCCAAACGGTACTTTTGGGAGGCATCTTACTAATAATATTAACGTCAACTTATATAAAACCAGAACAAAACAAAAACTTAAATGGATGCACTAGTGTATATACTATTTGTAAAATATAACCCCATGGAAGGTTCTGGAGTGTCAGGAACATTCCAAGCGCTCTGATTGGTTCATTGGTTGTTAATTGCCATTTGTCTGTTTGCTAAGGAATCATTCCCCCTTTTGTATTCGTCCTTTTCAGAATTCAGACATACATTTACTGAGTGTGAAAATTATGCTACGTGGTAATTTTTTTTAATTACGGTACTTTTTCATTAAAAAAAACATCGAGACAACGTAAAACATCGAGCACAAAACATCGATGTTAAAAAAACATCGGCTTCAATAAATCGATGTTAAAAACATCGATGTTTTTATCAAAACATCGAAGTTTTGAAAACATCGACATCGATGTCGCATCCCTAATACTCCTCCAGTCTCCCCTATGCATAGTTTTTATATCATTCTCAACGGCATCAAGCCACCTACTTGGTGGCCTTCCTCGCTTTCTAGCTCCCATAGGTTTGGTAAATGTGAGATTTTTTTTATTGGATTCGTGTCTTGAGTTCTGTATAAATTAGGGATACGACATCGATAACAAAACATCGATGTTTTGAAACATCGATATTCAATATTAAAACATCGATGCTAATAAAACATCGCCCAAAAACCATCATGTTTCTAAACATCGATGTGTTAGAATAGCCATTTTTTAAAACTGGTTTAGTAACCTTTAACATTAATGTTACTTCAGTTAGTCGTGGGGGGGGGGGGGGGGGGGGGGTTATTTAATTTTACTCTCCGATTGCGCTGACACAAATGACAAAAACTTGGTTGCTTTTGCCTTGCGCTACATTGATGACTCAAAATTCTCGTTGTAAATATCGCCCTGTTTTGCCTTCAAATGTCCAGATAAATTCGTGGTATTGCCAGAAGTTTTGAGGGACTTAAGGCGAATACTGCATTTCGCCAATTTGTCTGAGGTTTTGCAAAATATATTTCCAAACGGTACTTTTAGGAGGAGGCATCTTACTAATAATATTAATGTCAACTGTATATTAAACAGAACAAAACAAAAACTTAAATGGCCGCTCTCGTGTATATATTATTTATAAAATAAAAACCCATGGAAGGTTCTGGAGTGTCAGGAACATTCCAAGCGCTCTGATTAGTTCATTGGCTGTTGATTGCCATTTGACTGTTTGCTAAGGAATCGTTCCCTCTTTTGTATTCGTCCTTTTCAGAATTCTAACTTACATTTACTGAGTGTGAAAATTATGCTATGTGGTAAATTTTTTTATTATGGTACTTTTTCATTAAAAAAAACATAGAGACAACGTAAAACATCGAGCAAAAAACATCGGCTTGAATAAATCGATGTTTAAGTCATCGATGTCTTTATCAAATCATCGATGTTTTGAAAACATCGACATCGCATTCCTAGTAAATGACCCAACCATCGAATCCTGTGGCTTTTTATGACCTTGACAATGTCAGGTTGTCTGAATTTTCGGTAGATTTCATGATTAAACATTGATCTCCAAACACCATTTGCACCAAATATTTTTCTTAATATTTTGCGCTCGAAGATCAATAGTTTATTTTCATTCGATTTAGTCACTGCCCAGCACTCGCAGACATATAGTATGATGGGTCGTAATAGAGTTTTATATATATTAATTTTAGTGTTACAGTCAATGATTCGAGATTTAAACTGACTTTTGAGGCCATGGTAACATCTATTTGCCACATAAAGTCTTATTAATTTCAACAGATATATCATTGTTATTAGTGACAATAGTTCCAAGATATTTGAACTGTGTTACATTTTCGAAAGTGTAGTTGTTTACAGTTAATAGCAATGGGTTAGGTATTTTATGGGTAATTTCTAAAAATTTAGTTTTATCTTCATTTATAGTTAGGCCTAATCTCCTTGCTTCGGCTTCTAATAAATTGAATGCTTCTGCGACATATATTCTGGATCCACCTACCAGAGCGATGTCATAAGCGAATGCCAAGGTTTGCGTTGTCTTTTGGTAGATAGTTCCTCTAGCCATAAGACCAGAAGCTCTGATAGACTTTTCAAGGGCCAAATTAAAAAGTAAACAAGACAGAGCATCACCCTGCCGTAAAAAAGAAAAGTTAACATTCGTATAAATTTTAAAGATGGCCAATCCACCAAAAATACCACTAAAAAGACAATCTGTTGAGTAAGTTTAGTTGCTGATAAATGTACGCAGAATTGCTATTACCCATTCTTGAATAATCTGTTGTACGAGTGATGTATATTTATATTAACTTTCAAAATATATTTAAACTTACTCAAAATAAATACCAACCATCTGTCGGATAAGAGAGGAATCCGTCTGTAGACCCTCTTTTCTACTGCCCTGCAAGATGCTTACTCACTTTTTCTTGTAGTATGAACTCACGGATTAGCAGCGATCCAATCATTTCACTCCTTTCCTATACTCTGTTTCTATTGGTTTCCCTCTGCTTATTACCTGAAAGTCTGCAATTGAGGGCGTGGCCCAGGCATTGCAGTTGCGACCCATTTCCTATGGTCCTATGGATAGGAGAGGAATCATTCAGTTACTAGAAAGTGTCCAGGTAATACTTAATTTCAGATTGGCAGGTGTAATGTTTCTTTGGCAAGGATATACCGATGTCTAATCTGGAGAGAAAGGAATTCTTTGTGTGGAATTTCTCTAAATTTTTACTAATGATTAACATAATACATTCGATCAACCCACTTCTGAACCATCGTCTATCACAAACATAATTTGGAGATATATAATTTTGCTTAAGGCTGCTATGTACTAACCCCATTGGATTCGCTCACCTCAATGTTAATTTATGGAGAAAATTTGTCCACGGATTGCCGACTTGGATTCAAAGATTTTTTTTAAAAAAAATTGTACTCCTTCATAGAGAAAGAAATTTTACATTTGTGTACATTTTTCGTTTTTTTAAAAAAATGCAATTAATATTTTTAAATTTAAATTATTCGGGGAAAAATCTGGTATAGTGTGTTTTAAACGCTCATAAATTCCTTCGATGGACGAAATTTATAAAATGAATCCTGTAGCGCTTTGCAGAAAAGGTCAGGATACCTGACATTACCAATTTAATTTGATTATCAGCATTTATGTACCTGTAAATAGTTGACAAAAATATATTTTAAATAAAAAATTTGGGGCAGCGTTTAAACCCCTTATATATAGAGAAGGAGCCATTACAATCATTCATAATGTCGATCCTAAGGGGGGGGGGGTGGAATTCTCGAACTGTCAACTGGACTCCTCCCACCACAAGAATCTGCAAGAAGAGGAAAAGGAAAATAAGATTTTTTTCTTAGTACATAGCAGTCTTAAGAACCGCTTAGAAGGTGGGTTCTATGGAATTTGCAATAGTGATAGCTCGAGGATATGACACAAACTGGTCTAATAAATTAAGGGGACAGTGGACTTTCAAAATTGGGAAATTTGTCCAAAAATTCGATTTTTTTATTTTATTGAATTATGAAACTACGGACGAGTAGGAATGTGTTGCAAAAATAATTTTTAATTTCTGCGATTACTTTCCTAGTTATAGGCATTTGTATTTGATTTAGATATTATGTGGTTACTAATAGCAATAACTTTAAATGTGTTTTTCTCAAAATAAAATTTTTTATGTCATACGAATATTCAAACTGCTCTAGGCGCATTTCTAATGATCGTATTGCTTTGAAATTTAAGTTTTATATACTTAACTGTATATCAAATAAATCTTATTGAAAAAAAATTATGCTTCGTAGCTCAGAATTTCTAAATTTTGTACTAGAAAAGATGATTTATAGGTATTTTGCGTAAGAAAAAGAGTGTTTTCACTATTATTATTTTTTTCTCATTATATTTTTAATGAATGCTTAAAATAAGCAATAAGTTTCATTGTTAGATCTATAAGGTATCCTATAAATAAAAATTACCATATTATATGTAAAAGAAATGCGCATGGAACATTTTTAATTAGGCCAATTTTTGATATAATTAATAATTCATAATTCATAAATTATTAATATTTCATCATTAAATTTTAACCACTTTTACATATCTATGGCACTAATCACATATTCAAATTTCAAGCAAATCCATTCAAAACAAAAAAAGTTAGTATACTTAACTGTAAGTTTTATATACTTAACTGTATATCAAATAAATCTTATTGAAAAAAATTATGCTTCGTAGCTCAGAATTTCTAAATTTTGTACTTGAAAAGATGATTTATAGGTATTTTGCGTCATAAAAAGAGTGTTTTCACTATTATTATTTTTCTCTTTCTATTTTTAATGACTGCTTAAAATAAGCAATAAGTTTCATTGTTAGTTCTATAAGATATCCTGTAAATAAAAATTACCGTACTATATGCAAAAGAAATGCGCATGGAACATTTTTAATGAGGCCAATTTTTGATATAATTCATAATTCATAAATTATTGATAATTCATCTTTAAATTTTAACCACTTTTACATATCTATGGTACTAATCACATATTCAAATTTCAAGCAAATCCATTGAAAACAAAAAAAGTTAGGTTTGAAGGTCCACTGTCCCCTTAACATCGCCAGTTCCCCTATCGGTGACTTTTGGAACTTTTTTTCATGGAAACTCTTTCTCATGTCGTCCTTAGCCCGTCTATCAATTTTGGCGAAAGCAAAAAAAATTAGGTTTGAAGGTCCACTGTGCCCTTAAGAAATAAGTTGTTATTATTCCAGGTGACAATATTTTATGAACACACCTCACAATAAAAAAACACATTCATGACACATCAAATAATGAAAAACAATATTTTAATAACTCTGTAAAACTAGCTTTCAACAACCGAGTACAGCACACATTTCAAGTGCTCGTGAACAAGATTATCAAAGCTTCAATATAGGAAATCATGTACAATTACAATACATTCATGATACAGATAGTCGTAAAAATCTTCACTCCCTTTTTTTAAAAAAGGGGGAAACGGTTAACGAAAAGATAAAGAGCAATATACACTTTTTTTTCATAATTTTCATTTGCAGCATATGAGGAGATAACGAATGGAAAGATTGAAGTTCATAAATCAGCAGAGAGGTTTATACATAAAAAGAAATATCAAAAGTCCAAACATCGGGATACAATAAATGTGGGGGAAGATCTCACAATGAAGAAATTACATGTAAGAAGTGTTAATTCGGATCTTATCAATACAAAACAATCATGAAAATTAGACAGAAAAAAGAAATGAAGAACAAAGCACAATAAAAATGGGTGATTATTTCACAATGAAAAAAAAAGTATGAACTGTAATTCAGAACTCAATAAACAAGAAATTGTTTTGTTTAAAAATTGTTTCATAAACAATTATTGGGAAAACTTTTGTTTTTTAAATTAAAAAAAAGGAATGAAAAACACATCGAGAAGTAGAAACAAATATGAAAAACAAATAGGTTATAACCTGAAAAAAAGGGGACACACTCTGTAAGAAATTATGTTCTGTGAAGGCTAATCTAAGAAAATTAATAAATGTACATTGTCAGGGCCAATTTAATTTAACCATTAAATAACTCAATCACTGCTTCATCATGTTGATTCTATCATTTACAACCCTTCAGTCGGAAACTGAATTTGTTAGATTAAATATCAGCACAACACCAAGATCAAAACTAGCTGTACTAAGAATTATTAATTGGAAAAACTAAAATAAAATTCCGGTGTCGAATAAAACTTCGAACTAGAATGAATTTAATTTTGAGAACAAATAAAGTTAAAACTACAACGAGGTGAGACAACCCATAATTTAGGCATCCATTTAAGATGTTTGTCCTTGAACGGTAGAAAAAAAAAAACTATTGAAAAAGAATGTATTATTGACATTCAGCGTGCAATCTAAATTTAAAAATTACAAGGAATATTTTGAAAATTTATCAGAAGCTCAAATGTTAAATTTTAAATATATTTCACATTTTATTTTCAAAGGAATAAAATTGAAGAAAATATAAAACAAAGCATGAAATTTTTTTATTAATTTTTTTAAATTTAATTTGAATTTAATTTTGAAGTCACAAGAGAGGAGAATAAAAATATCCGAGTAAGTTTAAAAAAATAAGTTTAAAAAAATATTTCCCACAGAATAACTCAAGTTCAAGAGAAAAATTAAAGCTCACAACTATAAATAATTAAATATTTTTAAAGGAAAAGGAATGAGTTGAATTAAAATAATTTCCACAGATGTAAAATGGAAGAAATTTTTGAATTTTTTTTTTTATTTAGTCAGTTAGACCACGATAAAACTGACTCCATTAATAGAATAACATCGGATATGTATATATAGCCACAATAGGTACATTTTTTAAATATAAATACTGAATAATACAAATGATGAATTTTAAAGAAACAAAGCTGCAAAACACTTCACATTGAAATATTTTTCCTTTCATAATATAGAGACTGATTTAACAAGATGAAGCTTTCTTTCAAGATGCTGGAGAAATATACAGGTATTAAATTGAAACATCATGCACATAGAGTGACCATAAAAATATTTATCTTTGAATATTTCCACATTTGAAGATTATTATTTAGAAAAAATATTAAAACACTGATTATACATGGAGTTAAGAATTATACAACATATTTCGATACAGATCCACACCACATCCAAAAATTTTACATAGTAAGTATTTCTAATATTTTGAAGGAAATTATACTTGCAACTGAAATTTCTAAACTGCTTCACAGGCTATTTTCTCTCATTTGAGTAGTTGTTCTTAATGGCTAACACAAATATGATGGCACATGATATTTAAACTGACTTGGCAAGTTTCTTTCATGCAAAGAGGAAATTATGGATACAGAAAAAAAAAGTCTACTTGAACTATTTTGTTTAATGGAAGAAACTGGTTAAAAACTATTATATCTCTCAAATAAAGTTGTAAAATTCAAATAGTTTTTTTTAACTTAAAATGCTAGCTATTCTATATACGTATGAAAATATAACGATGGTAATACTAAGTATTGTTTTACTGATACCTTTAATGCATGAATGAGTACATTACATGCCTTATATAATATATTAAAATTGATAATTATGCAATTTTCACCGGTTATTATTACTGCCTTTTACCTTCAAACAAATTTTGATATATAGCTACAGTCAAGATTTATAATTTCAAAATAAATTTTAAAATTGATTGATGTAATTATTAAAACCTGCAAATTATTTTCCCCAGAAATATAGGTTAACCGACGACATGTTTCTATACTAAGCGCCCTCCATAAGATAATTTAAGAACAAACCAAAGTGAAATGCTGGTTAAAAAAAAAAAAAAAATCTTAACAAATGTAAACTCGTCAGGAAATTTTCATATATAACTAGGGATTTAGTGTGCCTTCAGAAATTTTCACCTTAAAATCAATCTAACATTCAGACTTAATTTATAAATTTATGCAACTGATGCAGATCCTTTAATCTATTTGCAAAAAAACTAGATTAAAGGATATTAAACCATAATAAACTTTTTAATACGTAGCTACCATAATATTTTGATAACATTTTTATATATCAATAAAAGATTTTTCTTAATTCCAAGGGGTCTTATCCTACAAAGGAAAGCCGGCCAGTGATGCTCAACCCCTACGAAGCGCCCTCCACTAGAGCTAACTATTCCTGAAATATAATTTGTAAGTATAAGTAAATCCTTTGTATTGCAAGAAGTTGGGCGTTAAAAGCTATTAGCACCCAGGTCAAAAATATTCGAATAAATTAACAGGTCTTTCATTATATTTCGAGTAAAAAATAGATTTTGAACAAAAAATAAGGAGACCCATACATTAAAAAAAAAAAATACAGCACACTGCTTCGGCTCAATAAAACTTGATTCTCTAAAAAGGATTTTAAAAGGGCAAATTGCGGGGGACGGGGGAATCTAGAACCACACCAACAAATATCCCATTGAGAATTCCATCAGTAGCTCTTGTTTAAAAACTCAAGAAATTCAATTAAAAGCCCAAAATCGTTGTACGATCTCTTATCTGACATGATGACCCTAAGGAAGCCTTAAGGAAGTAATTTTATCCATAATTAACATCTGAAAGACCAATATTCTTAAGCATAATTTTAATAAACAATTCTTTAGTTATTATTTTCCTTTTTACCTATATCTTTCATAATTGTAAGCGATATAACTAAAAAAAAAGATAATATAGTTAAGATGCTTTTTTAACTAATTTCTTCCAGTAAAAACTCAGAGATTTCTAATTCAAATGTATTCAAGTTCCTCTAAGTTCAGAAGAAGAAGAATATTGTTAACACAATCTCAGAGAAAAACTGATTTTACTCTAAACTCAAAAAATAAAATAAAAATAAAATAAATTTTAAAAAAAAGTTCCGACCAAGATACAAACCGAACAGTGAACAATTTAATAAATTTGACCCACTCTAAGTTAAGAAATATTTTCTTTTTAACTGGTCATGAAATAGAAGGTTCTAGACAGAAAATTCTCTCTTGAAGTTGAACATACAGTAAAAAGAAAACTTGAAATTTTAAACGGTTTGAATTTTTGTTACTATCAAAATGACAGTATATTAATGACCTAAAATTAATTAGTTTTGGTCAATTTTTTTACCGTTTAATAAACTGCAATTTAAAACAAAACTAATGAAATTACACACCGTAAACCCAAGTAAAATTTGTGCTGCAATTACACAAGACACATTCAGTTGAACTTTTTTATTTTGTAAGTAAAATAATTTTAACATTTTTTTAAACTACAATAATAGAGTTGGGGAAAAATAAATATTTGAGATCAGTTCATGAAACTGAGTCTAAAAAAATTCAGGAATATTCTTAAAATATATACTCAGATAACTGTAATTACAGTTACATATTCACTGATTAAATCGATGTATAAGTTTAATTAAAACATCTAGCCTTAAACATGAAAAGTGCCCTACAGACAAGCACGGAAAAATTTCATAAATAAAAAAAGATGGAAACAGACATGATTGGTATTTAATCACTTTAATTATTTCCCTTGTTTGCAATCAAAGAAAAACAACAAATAATGAAAATGGGTTAGCAGGAAAAAAGTAATAACATTTCTTTGATCATTGAACAAAAAAAAATCATCCATTTATTGCTTTAGCTAATTAGGTTTACAATCTGTCTTTCAAACTGTACATTGATGATCAATTCGCTCTGAGTTAATTTTCATCTAAATTACTTAATTTTTTTTTCCATTTAAAAGTATCAATACTTGATCACTGATATTGAAATAACTATGAGTGAATATATTTCACTTTTATAACTATATAACAGTAAATAATAGAATGATTTAATTCCTTTAATCTATATTGAAAAAAAGAGTCTAATTTCTTATAAACATATTTGACTTGAATTAATTCAATTTTGAAAAAACAGTACATTGATGATCAAATCACTCTTTTGAGTTAATTTTCTTCTAAATTCCTAAAATTTTTTTTAAAATTTAAAACCATCGATACTATATAACTGATAAAGAAATAAATATGAGTGAATGTATTTTACTTTTAGAGTTATATAATAATAAATAATAGAATGATTTAATTCCTTTAGAGTTATATAATAATAAATAATAGAATGATTTAATTCCTTTAATCTATAATGAAAAAAAGAGTATAATTTCTTATACACAAATTTGACTTGAATGAATTCATTTTTGAGTGAAGTTATGCATATGTATAATAAAAAAATACAGGATGAGAGTTTTTTAAACAAGTATTTATATACACAGAGAATAGGAAAACGTTACAAGTTAGACATTGATTATGCACATTTTTTTCAAGAATTCGTGGAACAAATATTACAAAATAAAAACTGATTTACATTACTTTTAAAGACATGAATTTTTAAACAGCATATTTTACCTATTCATTTCTATACAAAATATCATTTAGTAAATAAAATGACTATTTTTAAAAATACATAACGTAAATGAATCAGTTATTATAATCTATAGAAAGTACATTATAAAACTTTTTTTGCTAGTCAGAGTATAATTTTTTAAAACATATGACTCAATCCTTTTAAACTGTAACTGTCAGTTGAGATTTAGAAACAAACAAAGCATCCAGGTTATGACTCATGCATGAAGCTATAAGAGCTTCATGGACTCGTGTAATTCTACTAGAACAATCTAATTACTGCCAGAAAATTCTTATAAATGTCATAAAAGAATAACAAGTCCCATTCAAGATCACCAGTTTCTAATTTATGCAACATTCCTGGTACAAATAGAAAGATTTGGGGAAAATATTCTTCAACTTGCCAACTGAAATACACAGAGATCTGAAGTAGAAAAAGTAATGCAAGCTTTTGTGTCTTAGACTTGAACAGGTTAAAAATGGTCAAATTGTAATTTTACATGGAGCTAAACATAAGTCGTGAGAAGAAATAGATAAAATGAAGTCTACTTGATAATCTGGAAACTTCTACTGTAATATAGACTAATATTATTTATAATATTCACAATAAATTGCTTTTAAAAATAAATACAAAAATCTGTGTTCAATATCCACTCAGTCTTATCATTTGGCAAGCTATTTACATGTATTTTACAACTTTTAAATAGATTCAAAAGCAAGCATCTAATTTCTAACATAAAAACTAGACTTGAATTAATTCTTTCTTTTTTTTTTGTAATTTGTGTGTTAAAAAACTATTTTCTGTAAAGCTGTTTATTTACTGAAATGTATATTTATTTACAATGTACAACAGTGTATTTTTATTACAGTGAATTTATGTATGTGCATCTACTTAGATCTAAATAATTAGCAATTGATTCAATATACGTCAACGATTTCAGCCATTTTCTATTTCACAAATTCTTATTTAAATGCGAGTTTATAGCAGTACATGTAAAGTTTTTAGGTTCAATTATATTATAAAAGTTCTCTCATTTTGTTTAGAAAGAGGCTGAGAAAAATCAAGTCCCTCAGAGTAAAATGTTTTTCATATTATATGAGAAAATTCCATTGGTTTCCTTATACTACGATTGAAAAAAAAATTAAATCATTAAAGCCACTAACAACATGAGAAATTTAATATCATTTAAATTCAACCCATATTACACGTTACTTTTCATACTATGGTGCTTCACTTTGATGAAGTTGTATAGGAACATCAAAATAAATTCTTGAGCAAAGAATTTTTGTAATAAGTAATGCGTAAGATAAAATTATTTTCATATAAATTAAAAAAATGGCATTCAGAGAAATATGTAAAGAAAAAATTCTAGCTTTATTTTCTTATTTTATTTAAATAATATATTGGAGACATTTAATTACTACCAGAAAAATAGTCTCCAAGTAATTAAATAGGAAAAAAAATTGTCTAATTCTTTAAACCTTTGAACTCTTTAAAAATCTCTCATAGTGTGGACATTACAAATGAATAAATAATTTTTAGAATAATTAAAAATTACTAAAAAGTGAAATGGAAAAAAATTATATAGATATATAAATATTTTGTTTATATTTATTGATAATGTCAGATATTACATTAATTTTTTAAAAATAGATTTAAAATTTAAATGAAAGGAAATACAGTTTTCTAACATTTTTTCCCCTAATTTACAATCTTTAAAATTTAATTTTCCATGAAAATGAATGCATAAGAACACACAAAAAGGTAAAATTCTAAAGAATCAAGGCTTATGTAGAAATGAAAGAAAGAATGAAATATACAGCATTGAGGGGAAAAAATGCATAAGAAAAGAGAACGGAAAAAAGGTAACGTTCTAAAGAATGAAGGCTCATGTAGAAATGAAACAATGAAATACACAGTATCAAGAAATACATCAAATGTTTCAAATTGAAAACAGTCTAATAAAGTACTTTAAAAGTTTGTTAAATCTAGGCATAAAAAATAATTATGAAAAAATTACAAACATAGTTACCAGAAATTGAAATAACAAAAAGTATATAAGTAATTTAGAATTTTACTATGAATTCACTACTTATAACTATAGTTTGAACCTATACCTGAGTAAATAAAAAGAAAATTTATGAAGAAATGAAACAATGAAATACACAGTATCAAGAAATACATCATATGTTCCAAATTGAAAACAGTCTAATAAAATACTTTAAAAGTTTGTTAAATCTAGGCATAAAAAATAATTATGAAAAAATTACAAACATAGTTACCAGAAATTGAAATAACAAAAAGTATGTAAGTAATTTAGAATTTTACTATTGATTCACTACTTATAACTATAATTTGAACCTATACCTGAAAATTTAAATAAAAGAAAATTTATGTAGAAATGTAACAATGAAATACACAGTATCAAGAAATACATCATATGTTCCAAATTGAAAACAGTCTAATAAAATATTTTAGAAGTTTGTTAAATCTAGGCATAAAAAATAATTATGAAAAAATTACAAACATAGTTACCAGAAATTGAAATAACAAAAAGTATGTAAGTAATTTAGAATTTTACTATGAAGTCACTACTTATAACTATAGTTTGAACCTATACCTGAGTAAATAAAAAGCAAATTTTAAACCGGGAGAAATGGAAAAATATAGGAATGAAAATCAAGAGATTTTTACCTCTATGAAATCTCATTTTTGATGTGTCATTTTTTACCCCACATATTTAGCAATATATTTAATTTAAAAAAATTGGCTAAATTTGTTGAGTACGATAGAAAATTCAAGGTTTTCGAGAAGTTGAAAATCTGTGGATATTTATTACAGGTAATCAGTATTTAGATGATCGATATCACATATAAAGTACAAAAAAAAAATGACACACCTCCAACATTTTTCCATGTTTGAGTCTACTTAAATGGAATGTACTACAGTTCTCATAGCAAAAAATCAGAGACATTCTGACGATGGGAGGTGAACAAAAAGACTGTGAAGAAAACATGAAGCATGTGTACAAAGTTTGAAAGTAAATATATTAAATAATTCCACATTTCATAACATGACAAATATTTGTTCATAAAAACCACAAACTAAAACACGGAGGAAGAAAATTGTTTAAATAACTAAAATACAAAAATTCTTATAAAATTCTGTATACACAACACACATTATGAAGGTGGTTCAAATCATACTTGGGAGAAACCATAAATTCCTATTTTTATTATTTCATTTACAAGGAAGGATATTTACAGTCACTCAGTGAAATAAAGCTTTAAATAACGTCTTCCTAGACATGAATAATTCTTCATAACATTGTTCCAGACTTTGCTTTGCTTAAGAAAAGCAAAAACGTATAAATTATTTTTACAAACACTTAATATATTTATAGTATTTACACTTAAAAATGAAGGATATTTAACGTAGAAAAAAAAAACTCATAGTTCAATATAACTTTATTTTCGCTGTAGTAGATAGATCTTCAAATAACTTATGATAAAGATTTTTAACTATTTTGCTCATTATTTCAGACATAATGTACCATTACACGTGTATTTTCCCACATATACATACCAATATTCGGCAGTGTGTACTCATGAACAATATGTAACAATGCTGATAATAATCAAAGAGTGGGAGTGAACGTTTTACTATAAAACATTCAGAATTATGATGAATTTCAGCCTTATGAAACAAAGGTACATCACAGTTCAACTTTGCTGTGTTTAGGGTTTAAGTGAATACATACAACAAAAACACACAGAAATTTTCTGGTAGTTAAATGTTTTTTTTTTTTTTCCAAATGTCAAAAATAAAATACTTAAATGAATGAAAGAGACAAAGTAAGAGAACAATATTGATGAAATCTCATTAAATAAATAAAAAAGGGAAAGAAGGAAAAGTCTGAAAATACATATCCTCTATTTAAATTTTCAAGATCTTTTTATATATTAATATCCCATAGTAAACGAGAGTGAACAATGAAATTATAATAGATAAAAATGTCTTCGGGAAAGAAATTGAAGTATGACAACAGCTCTTTCCCCTGGAAAATACATTTTAATCTTGATTAAATATTTTGCGAAATTTGCATTCGGGATTAAAGCCATCACTTTTTTTTCCCTCAATTACACATCAGGATAAAGAAACCAGCTCAAATCAGCGGCAAGCAAAATACGAAAGTTTCTTATTTATACTTTTAGAGGATGTCTCATATTAAAAATAATTTTTTTTTTCAGAGGTAAAACCCGATGAAACTGCCTTCAAAGGATAATATTTAACAACAGTAAAATGTGGCCTGAACAGAATGAAAGTGGAAATATCTACTCAAAGTGTTGAAGTCACAAAAGCCAGTTCTTGGCCAGTCTTTTAGCATCCACAGTCTTTGCGGATTCTCTTGATAGAAACATACGTCTCTAAAGCTCTAGAAATCAACAAGAGATACTTCTCACTCGTTGCTAGTCAGTATTTTTGCGGTTTTAGCAGCTTAACCTCGGCACGGCACGTGCTCTCATATAGTTCTAGAAGAAAAGACCACTTTGAACAAAGCAGCACAGCTTAATTATATTTTTGCCTCTTCAGCCCTAAATCATAATTCTCATCAACTTAAAATACTGGTCAATAAAATTACAACAGAATTAAATTTCCAATATAATAAACACGACATAAGTTACCCTTTTTTTTTTTTTCCAAACAGAAACTGCTCAGCTTCGAAAAAGCAAAACAAAGAAAGAAAAAAACTCCCGGCACGCAAACTAATTTCAACATTCTCTTCATGCAGAAATTTCAAAAACTGTGCCACAAGGCCGTTTAAAGATTTTAACTCCAGAATGAGGTTTCTAGAAGAGAGAGAGAGTTGGCTAGTCACTAGCTGCCTGCGATTTCCATGCGTCTGTATTTCTTCCTGAGGTTGGAGACGGGGTCTTTGAAGAGAACGGGGTCGAGTCGGGTGTTGGATCGGACCAGAGGCATGTAGCCAAAGATCTTGGTGAAGGCATTGATGCACGTCTGCCGCTGGACGAAGTGGTCTGGGTCATTCCAAGGGGAAGGGTATCCCCCGGCAACCATCGTCTGCTTGTACTGCTTGCGCTGTGTTACCTTGATGGGTGGCAGCCGTGTCACGTGACTGACTAGGAAGTTGAGCAGGATGTCCTCGCAGTTCTGAGACTGGTCAACGATCTTGTGCAGTAGATGGCTCAGGTAATTCGTATATAGGAAATTATAGTATCTAGACAGGAAAAGAAAGGTGTATCACTAACAGCACAGCAAAATACAGTTTACATGTTAGTACAGTTGGCTCTCTGTTTAACGACGATCTCTATTTAAAGACGATATTTCCCAGTTCCGGCCCCTCTGACGATATGGGAAATATTACTTTTTCACAAATTCTGTTTAAGGGCGATCTCTACTTAAGGACGATTTTTCACGGTCCCTTGAAAGTCGTTAAACAGAGAGCCAACCGTATACAAGTGCTGAAAAAATCTCAATTTATCGCAATTTCTGGATGATTAAAAATAAATCCTATGTTCGCCCCCCGTCCTCTGCTATAAATCGACGAACAGACAAACAAAAGTCTGTAAGCGTGAAACATCTTTAACCCTTCAGCGGGCGCGCCAATTTTCGGGAACACCAGCAGGCGCGCGTTGCATAAAGTGCAACGTCTCTTTAAACCTTGATTATTCCTTTTGTAATAAACTTTCTTTTTTCAAATTGAAAACATTAATTCTGCGTTTTATGACAAGATATAAAACGTTGATAACATTGAGATATATTTATAATTAAAGGCCAAAGAATGCAGATACAATCGCCTTATTTCAAAACTGTCCGGTTTAATGCATCTAAGGACAACTTCCGAATAGATTCCTATTATGTCCAAAAACCTAAAAAACAATGAGATTGCCCATCTTCGTGATATGCGGAATACCGTGTAATAGCTGCACAATGGATCTACTGCATCCAACTCATAATTTTATCGTATTGCAATCCAGTATAATCGCTGGTTTACCACGGTTAAATCACGACCAACAATGAATGGAAAGGAATACAAGGGTCAGAAAATCAGACCTTCATTAGAAAGGGTGTAGCTAGAAATAGAAACTGCTTAGAACAGTGGTTCCCAACCTTTTTCAGCTGGCGACCCACCTTTCCTTATCGGAATAACTCCTCGGTCCATGGTGGAGTAAAAAGCCTTATTTGTATCGTATCCCTTCCTTATGTTTATATAATTTACCATCAAATATTGCATATATATATATATATATATATATAAACTCTAAAACTTAAACTCACGGCGCAACAGTCCGAAGTGGACCAAGGCCGGCGGTACCCATCTCCGCTTTCGTAACCATGGGCTTGGGGTGCCATACAGCAAATGTCTCAGTCAGGTGGTCAACCTGACGTGGGACCCCCAGAGTTTAGTTCCCTAGCATACTTGGTCCTCATTTTATCGACCCACTGAAGGGATGAAAGGCTGAGTCGACCTTGCCCAGTCACAGGGTTGAACCCTGGACCTGTGGGATGGCAGCTTGATACTTTTAATCACTACGCCACCGGGCTTCACACATACATATATATATATATATATATATATATATATATATATATATATATATATACATACAGAGAGAGAGAGAGAGTGCAGTGTGTATATATATATATATATATATATATATATATATATATATATATATATATATATATATATATATATATATATACAGGGTGTCCCAAAACGACCGCATAAACTCTGCACAGCTAGATTCCTCGTTGGGAGTACATAAAAACTGCCCAAAGAAGCGTTTCTGTACGATCCATAGTTTACGAGAAAAATACGAAAAACAAAGTATGACGTCACTGCCGGTGCAAGAAAAAAAACACTTTATTGGACATATCAACAACAATATTTGCATATCTTTCCAGACGACAATGTTTAAAACGTTCGCCGCGCATATCGCGTCATGCATACGCGCGCGCCATGGAATGACGTTAAGCCGCCGTTGAACTGATATTTAAAAGGCTGCATCTTGCAGCTACCGGTAGTCTTCGTATGGTGGCCATGTACTTCGTTCGTGACTACTGCGACATGTACTTGATGTACGGCCGATGTAATGGAAATGCCTTACGAACTGCTAGGGAGTATGCCCGTCGATATCCGTCCCGCCGTCCTCCTGATGTCAACGTCATCCGTAGGCTGCACGACAAACTGCGAAATACGGTAAGCGTCTTGCCAACAGCCAATCTTCACAATACTGGAAGACCGGGGAGCGGCCTGACGGTAGCACAGGCGGATGCAATACTGCAGCGGATAGAAGAGACGCCCGAGGTAAGCACACGCGCATTAGCCCGTGAGATGACTTCGAGTAAAAGTACTGTGCACAGGTTTTTACGGTCTGAGAGACTACTCCCATTTCGGTACACAATCGTGCAAGGTCTGAAACCAGATGACTTTCAGGAACGCGTGGCCTTCTGTGAATGGCTGTTGCAGCAACAGAACATAGATAATGGTTTCATTGCACATATCCTGTGGACTGATGAATCATGTTTCACTCGTGATAGGGTATTCAACCATCACAACAGCCATATGTGGTCCCAGGTCAATCCGCATGCAATCCGGCCGCAGAAACATCAGGAACGTTGGTCTCTTAACGTGTGGGCCGGCATACTCGGGGATCGCCTGCTTGGACCATATCTGTTGCCTGAACGGCTCTCGGGATAGTCGTACTTGGTGTTTCTCAATGAGGTCTTAACCGAGTTCCTCGATGACATACCATTAGCGGCAATACAGGGACTTTGGTTCCAGCATGATGGGGCTCCGGCGCATTTCTGTGCTCCTGTACGTGGTTGGCTGGATATGGAATACCCCGGCCGCTGGATCGGACGTGTGGGTCCGGTTCTATGGCCGCCACGTTAGCCAGATCTTACACCGTTGGATTTTTTCCTATGGGGCCATCTCAAGGAACTGGTGTATCGAGACGTAGTGACAACACAAATGGACTTAGTTGCTCGTCTGCATGCTGCTTGTACTTCGGTGGACCCCGCGATGCTGCAACGTGTGTTGACAGCCATTCAACGGCGTGCTCAAGCCTGCCTCGACATGCACGGCGGACACTTTGAACATCTGCTTTAAATTGTGCATGCTGTTGATATGTTCAATAAAGTGTTTTTTCTTGCACTGGCAGTGACGTCATACTTTGTTTTTCGTATTTTTCTCGTAAACTATGGATTGTACAGGAACGCTTCTTTGGGCAGTTTTTATGTACTCCCAACGAGGAATCTAGCTGTGCAGAGTTTATGCGGTCGTTTTGGGACACCCTGTATATATATATATCATAGCCACACAGGTGGTGTGCACCACCTGTGTGACTGTGTGAGTCATCTGGGAGGGATGTAGTGGATCTGCTGTCTGCCCCAGATGCCAAAAATCAAGAACCAAGAAAAGAATCAAAACACAATTCGATTTGTTTCGATTTTTCTTATCTTTTCTGATGGTTTATTCGATAGTTTTAGGATCGAGTCAGAACCCACCTGTAACCCTTCCGCGACCCACTAATGGGTCGCGACCCAGAGGTTGGGAACCGCTGGCTTAGAACATTCAAACCTTAGTTGTAAAAACAAACCATTCAAGATTACGAAAATGTTGCGCTTTATACACGGACGCAACCGCTGAAGGGTTAAAAGTCACTCTGTCTACGATGTGAACAGCTGCGTTGAAAAGTACTTTAGGGAGGCTCCTGAGGTAGTCCGCAGACGTATCATCCAGTTCTTAAAGACAATATATCTAGTTGGGAACTCCAGTGACTACAACATATCTGAAGAAAAAATAAACCCGAGACCCGATAATTTTTTCTTAACAGGGTACTCCAGTTCTTCCCCGTAATTACTTTTCTGTATCAAGCATAAGGCTACTGTGTACTGACCCTATTGAATTCGCTCACCTCAATGTTAAAACCTACGGAGAAAATGTGTCTACTATTTACAGCTACATAAATGCTGATAATCAAATAAAATTGGTTTTTTCAGGTAACCTGAATTTTTCTGCACCTTGCAACAGGATTCATTTTATAAATTTCGCAAACCAAAGGGATTTAGGAGCGTTTAAAACCCACTATACCAGATTTTTCCCCCGAATAATTTAAATTTAAAAATATTATTTGCATTTTTTTTAAACGAATGCCCAAAGGTGTAAAATTTCTTTCCTTATTACGGAGTACATTATTAAAAAAAAAAAAAAATCTTTCAATCCAAGTCGGCAATCCTTGAACACATTTTCTCCACAGATTAACATTGAGGTGAGCGAATCGAATAGGGTTAGTACACAGAATCCGTAAATCTTATCAATCCTTAAAAAAGTTGTGGCTAAATTGCATGAACTTGGTTTGTAAATCAATCCAGATAGTATTTTGTGAATAAACGAGGCCTCAGTATAGATTGAGAGAAGTCCCTATGAAAGGCAGGCACGGAATAAGGTTTAAAAAGATGAGATCGAGTTAGTTCACAGACCTGTGATAAAAGGCTGCTCCAGTAAGCACTATCGAATAATCATTGGTCCACTTGGACGTATATCCCCAGCATCCCCTGCTGTCGTCCCAGAAATGGGACCGAGCCGGGTATCCCACAATCCTTTCGGGAAACGAGCGCCACACCTCGAAGGCAAAGTCAACCTGAAAGAAAGACAAACACAATTGTTAGAGACATCGTACAGGAAAATGTTGAATACACTTTTTAAATAGCAAAGACATTGACATAGTATATTAATGAGGTACCAGAGATCAGAGCTCCATATCAGAGGTAAGCATAATTTATGTGGCTATATTTCCGTTCTCAGGATTAAAGAAAAAGTGTTAAATTGAAAGTAAAAAAGAAAAAAAATTGTGCTGTCGGGGAAACCCCGTAAGGAACGAAGTTCCTTACGTTATTTTTTCAACTCTAAACGTGATTTAATATGTAGATTTCTATTGATTATATTAGTGTACGCCTTAATCGCCTCAGCTTGGCAACCAAAAAATTTCGCCAAATTGTCGAAAAATCTACCTGACCATCTTATACAGTCTAGCCACAAAGACAACAAGCTTCCATTACAATCTTCTGTCATTAAACTATTATTACTGACCCGAAATTAAAAAAATCACGTGAAAAATTTAAAAAATAAAATACTAGTGGTGTTTTGAAATCGATGATCAAAATTGAACTTTTTTTAAAATTTTGTGAAAAAAAACCAAAAATTTAACTTTTGAAACTTTTTTGGATTAAATTATTTGTATTTAACATTTACATAATAATATCGAAAAATATATTTTTTAAAGTTTATAATAAAAAACTTTTTGTTTTGGGTGCTGAGTCCCCTTAAGAGAACAAAGGAAATTTAATTACAAAGGAAGTTAAAATTGCCCGTAGCGTTTGTGCGGGGATTTGAACCGGGGACCTCTCGCTCCGCAGTCCGATGCGATAACCATTCAGCCACGGAGTCCATTGAGAGAAAGGTCTTCTGGAGGGGGCATAATGTTTTTCCGTTACGTGACGATTCCTGCCAGTTCACTCTACTGTAAGCCGCGTAAAAGAACTTCGTTCCAATAGATAAATACAACATTTGACTAAGGTGACAGAGTTAATAAAAGGAGACTGTTAATCCCGATGAAACCGCATTAGGGTTACCAAGCACTGGCTTGGAGCTCGCCATATTGGCACTATTTTCGTAGTCAGCCATGTACAGTGTTCAGTACGACAGTTGGTCCGGAAACAAACTCTTGCACGACGCAGTTGATCCCATATTCTAGCATGTTCTACTATGTTCTAAATAAACGCCACTTGTTATTGTTAATTTCTAGCATGTTTATTTCAATATACAGTCCGCCAATTTATCGACCATAGAAAGTTTCTCACACACAGTTTTCCTACCTTTTGGACCATACAAAGACACTGGCTTAGGATTAAGCTGTAGTCGGTGAGATAGTCTTGAAGTCGAACTTTTTATATACCACGTTTTTAAATTTTCTGTTGAATCATATAAACTAATTGCACAAACCTTCACTTAATTGTTCTTTTTCTCTTTCTTTTATTTAATTTTAATCACTTTTTAGTAGTTTCCACTATCCACAGACTTTATAAACTGCTAATTTTTATAATTTTTTAAAAAATTTTCGCACAATATTTTTGTGAACAAACTAAATTCCCAGGTATTCTGTTTTCAAAATCGTCAAACGCCGTTACGCAAAAGTGCAAGCATTGAATTCGATCGAAGCGCCACCTTGCGGATTTTTTCCGAACTAACTTTCCATACAAAACAAAATTAACTGAAAATGAATTCAAATTCTGCTTAAAGATGGCTAAAAGTATTAAAATAATGCATTGTCATCGTGTTCTGAGCCATTCTAAAAGTTTCAAATGTCTAGCTAGTCGGGAAGTTAGTTAAAAATCGATTGCGAGATTTGTACTGGACAAACACACACACAAACAAGAAAGCGAAGTTAATAAAAACATGGTAAATAATTACAAGATAAAAAGACTTTTTATATACCATGTTTTTAAATTTTCTTTTGAATCATATAAACTTGACAATTCTATGTATTAATAAATACTTTTTTAAAATATTTTTGATGAATTATCCCATCAACTTGAAGGAAAATGAAGTTAATTGGAAGTTAACTTGCATTTGACTAGTTCCCTTTCCGGCCAATAGATGGCTGCACCAGTCTACAAAACAAAATTAACTGAAAATAACTGAAAATTAATTTAATTCTGCTTAAAGATGGCTAAAAGTATTAAAAGAATGCATTGCCATCGTGTTCTGAGCTATTCTAAAAGTTTCAAATGTCTAGCTAGTCGGGAAGTTAGTTAAAAATCGATTGCAAGATTTGTAGTTGACAAACACACAAGAAAGCAAGTTAGTTAAAACATGGTAAAAAATGACAGTTCAGAACCAGAAGCGCCGAGCTGTTGTAATTGAGAAGACGTTGGAGGGAAAATTAACCCGAGAGCAGTCGCGCCCAATTTCGAACACAAGTACTCGCGCCGGGTATCTCATACCCTAGTTCATTTCTGCTATTTAAATATCAATTAATATTGTTTATATGCAAACCTTACGTAACTGAAGAACATAAGATAATAAATTAAAGATTTTTAGTGAATTTTAATAATACTTACATTTTTATAGACAATTTTTACAAACTACATACTGATGTTCAACACAGACATTTTTCCCATTTTTGGCACATAAACTTTGTTTTTCAGTCCTTATTACTTGGGCAAATTTAACATCGTTTATATTTTGTCTTGAGTTTTTTTGCAGGCGGTTCATTATTAGTGATTTCCAGTTCCATTGAAGTGCTTGAATAAGTTGTTTTTGCTTGAGGCACCATCATATTTAGCATTTGCTATTGAAGAGAACATTCCATGCATCTACGGGAGAAGCGACATCTCTTGAATAATTTGTATTACCTGGAAGCTTAATAATTACGTTCCTTGAAGGCTTTCTTACATTTTGCCGGTATTTTTTCTTCAACCATTTTGTAATTTTATCTTTACCAATATAAAAATCGGCTGTTGACAGTGAACCTTTATCTTCGGTTTCTGTCACAATTTCAGTAGAAGAATCGTGATTGCTACAGTATTCTCCATCCTCAGAGGCATCATTATCTTCGGATAAAGCTTCATTATCACTAGAAACAGTCTCTAAAAGGTGTCGCAATTGTTTTATTTCCTCGTCGTAATTCAAAAATCGCGCCATGATGCACTAAACTGACAGAAAAAAAAGGAAAGATCTGACTGACGCGAGGACTCGCACGGGTATGACATGCCCGTCGAAATATTTTTCACAAAATATATTTATTGAGCAGACTTAGTTTTTACCCCGCTGAAAGAATGTGACCTTGAATACAGCTACACGAAATTTCGGCCTAATCCGATAAGAAAAAGATAACAAAAACATTGAATGAAAATGGATTGGGTATGTCATACCCGGTGCGAGTTCTCGCGGGTTAAGAATGGGGAAGGAGACCAGGGTAAATAATCAAAGTGGCCTTAGGACGCCTATAGCATTCCTTGGGTCTGAGGTTGGTGATTTCTTCGTTGTCTATTGAATATAATCTACTGTAGAAGTAGTTGCGATATCTTTAATGTGTTGCCGAATAGGTTCGATTCTCAGATCCCCATGAGCACGTTTCTAAGGTACCAAGACGCCTTCCTAATATCGCGGTTTTTGTTTTGTTTTGAATTGTCTGCAATCGCTGGATACGGGTGTGAGCCGAACAAAAAAATTATTCATATATCCACTGACTAATAGCTCCCCATCACATTAATAAATTGGTGGGTAAAACTGTCAAGATAAGGAGGAATTAACAAACGCAATTACCCTCTACAAATGTAAATGGGTCCTATGCCAGGAAACTATGCTTAGAATTTAATGACCAAATTACATTAAAATTTAAATAAGTTATAAATGTATCGAGTCGTGAAACTCGCGTAGCAAGAAAGACATTTTATAGTACGCAAAATGCTCATAAAATATATCCGTGCCGGATATCAGAGCCATAAAACTGTAATAAATTGATTTTGCCACGCTAGTAAACGAACTAATTAGAAGGTGATGTTAGATCTCTGCTGATGTGTTCCAGTAACCATAGATCGATATTCAGATATTGCATTTAATTTTGCTTATTTTCAACGGGTCCTTTCATAAAACAGTAATGATTCTTGTTAGGAAAAGGACAAAACCAAACCAAAGTCATAATCTCATTTTCCACTTACGTTGGAAAAATTAATATGAATACAAACTTTACCTCTTCTGTAGTCAGGAGAACGTCTTCGTCCAAACTTAAGATAGCATCTGTCTGAATTAAAGGATGAGGAAAGAATCGGGAACTGATTGTCTGAAAGAAAGAAAGAAAAACTTTATAAATCCAACTCTAGAGGCCATTGTCTAAACGTCATTTTTGACATTACTTTTGGAAAAAAAAACAAGTAATATATAAAAAAAATTTTTAAAGTCAATTCCTACTTAGGTCAACAAAGAAAAATTTGAGTGTGAACTAATAGTAGGAATTGAAAAAAAAGGATTGCCTGCCAGAACCTTGCCTACTGTGCGAGATTAGGAGGGGGGGGGGGGGAAGAGAGAGAAAAAGTTTGTCAGGTTGGGGATTCGATCTCGCAACCTACAGGACGGGAGAAGCCCGCGATACCGCAGTGCTACCGTTTACACAGAGGGAAACAAGAGGGAAATTACTATTCAAGAGCAAGAGACGCTCTAGGTCTAAAACTAAAATTGATTAATTAAATTTAATTAATGAATTAATATTTGAAAAAAACTGTATTACCATCAAGTGTCATCCACTACAAGTTTTAAAAAATGTATTTGAACTTGAGTGGATGAATAAAAAGTACTTTTATTAACGATTGAAAATTTGAACAAGATATATATAGAGAGAGTGTGAACTAATAGTAGGAATTGAATAATTAAATTTAATTAATGAATTAATATTTGAAAAAACTGTATTACCATCAAGTGTCATCCACTACAAGTTTAAAAAAATGTATTTGAACTTGAGTGGATGAATAAAAAGTACTTTTATTAACGATTGAAAATTTGAACAAGATATATATAGAGAGAGTGTGAACTAATAGTAGGAATTGAATAATTAAATTTAATTAATGAATTAATATTTGAAAAAACTGTATTACCATCAAGTGTCATCCACTACAAGTTTAAAAAAATGTATTTGAACTTGAGTGGATGAATAAAAAGTACTTTTATTAACGATTGAAAATTTGAACAAGATATATACAGAGAGAGTGTGAACTAATAGTAGGAATTGAAAAAGCAGCAACAATTTATGTAATTATGAGTATCACATTCATTTAACCCTTCAGCGGGCGGGCTAATTTTTGGAAATCCAGCAGGCGCGCGTGGCACAAAGTGCAACGTCTCTTTCAACCTTGATTATTCCTTTTGTAATGAACTTTCTTTTTTCAAATTGAAAATAATAATTCTGCGTTTTATGACAAGATATAAAATTTCTATAATATTGAGATATATTCATAATTAAAGGCCAAAGAATGCAGATACAATCGCCTTATTTCAAAACTGTCCGGTTTATTGGATCTAGGGGCAACTTGCGAACGGATTCCTATTATGTCCAAAAAACCTAAAAAACAATGAGATTGTCCATCTTCGTGATACGCGGGATACCAAGTAATAGATGCACATTGGATCGAGAACATCAACTCCTGCTTTTGTCGTATTGTATAATCCAGTATAATCGTTGGTTTACCACGGTTAAATCACGACTAACAATGAAGGGAAAGGAATACAAGGGTCAGAAAATCAGACCTGCATTAGAAAGGGTGTAGGTATAAATAGAAACTGCTTAGAACATTCAAACCTTACATGTAAGGCCGTCTGCACACGGAGCAACTCAAAAGAAACTGATAACCGACTCAAATCACAAACCAGTCCGTGATGAGTCGCAACCTATGTAATTGAATGGAGCCACGCACACGGCACAACTGGTTACAAACCCGTCCGACGGGTTTGTAACCAGTTGTGCCGTGTGCGTGGCTCCATTCAATTACATAGGTTGCGACTCATCACGGACTGGTTTGTGATTTGAGTCGGTTATCAGTTTCTTTTGAGTTGCTCCGTGTGCAGATGGGCTAAGAACAAACCATACAAAATTACGAAAATGTTGCGCTCTGTACACGGCCGCGTCCGCTGAAGGGTTGATGTGTTCCTATAACTTGTTATAGGAACACATTAAATGAATGTTAGGGAAGTGCATACCTTGTGTTGTGCTTGAATTACATTGATAGGTACAGGGGAGGAAGGCCACTTCACAGACGACGCGGGGACTGTCTCGCTGTTCCAGATAACAACCACCTTGAAAAGAAAAAAAATATGCAACTGAAATTAACAACATTCACATAAAGACCATTGTTAGTCATGGACAACGGAAAGATGTCGAGCTTAGCGTTGGTATTACATCAACACTAGTTTTCATTTTATGTTTCATTTGTCACTTCCTACGACTGAATTTGATTGATGGTCAGTTTAACAACCAAAACAGAGAGACTAGTTTGATAGGCATATTCTAAGAGAAATAAGGATCAGCTATTTATTCACTTATTTAACAGATTACCCCCGAATCATAGACGATACGCTAATATACATTAGAGGTCTTGAATTCGTGCTCCCTCGTGTCACTGGTGGGTCACCAAACCAGTTTTTGACCCACAAATCCCATCGACAGCCAGTTTAACAACCAAAATAGAGACTAGATTAATAGGCATATTTTAAGCGAAATAAAGATCAGTTATTTATTCACTTGTTTTACAGATTACCCCCCGAATCATGGATGATACGCTAATATGAATTAGAGGTCTTGATCTCGTGGTCCTTTATGTCATTGGTGGATCGCTGAATCAGTTTTCGACCCACAGATCCCATTGATAGTCAGTTTAACAACCAAAATAGAGAGATTATTATAGCTTGATAAGCATATTTTATGCGAAGTAAAGATCACTTATTTACTCACTTATTTTACAGATTACCCCCCGAATCATGGACGATACGCTAATGTACATTAGAGGTCTTGAACTCGCGGTCCTTCATGTCATTGGTGGATCGCTGAACTAGTTTTCAACACACAGATCCCATTGATAGTCAGTTTAACAACCAAAATAGAGAGACTAGTTTCATAAGCATTTTTTATGGGAAATAAAGATCAGTTATTTATTCACTTATTTTACAGATTAATCCCGAATCGTACACGATACGCTAATTTACATTAGAGGTCCTGAACTCGTGGTCCCTCATACCATTGGGGGGGGGGGGGGGGTCACCGAACCAGTTTTCGATCCACAGATCCCATCGATAGTCAATTTAGCAACCAAAATACAGAGACTAGATTGATAGGCATATTCTAAAAGGAATAAGGATCAGTTACTTATTTCGCATATTTTACAGATTACCCCCCGAATCATAGACGATACGCTAATATGAATTAGAGGTCTTGAACTCGTGGTCCTTCATGACATTTGTGGGTCGCTGAACCAGTTTTCGAACCTCAGATCCCATTGATAGTCAGGTTAACAACCAAACTAGAGAGACTAGCTTGATAAGCATATCTTAAGCGAAATAAAGATCAGTTATTTATTCACTTATTTTACAGATTACGCCCCGAATCATGGACGATACGCCAATGTACATTAGAAGTCTTGAACTCGCGGTCCTTCACTGGTGGATCGCTGAACCAGTTACCGTCTTCAAAAAGTTAAAATGGTAGTTAAAATTCGGAAAAGTGCTGCAGACTGTAAACGCAGATGGATGAAAGGTCGTCACTTCATAGTTTACGAAAGACGAATAGCAAATAGAGAATTATAAATTTTCTTCTTTTAACTCTTCCTAAAAAATTATATCTTTGTTGGGATTTTCTATAAGGCACTGTGAAATTTTCACTGTTATAAACACCATTTTTAGCACTATCATCAAATTAGCTTTTAAAAAGTATGATTTTACATCTTTGAAAAAAGTATGATTTTACATCTTTGAAAAAAGTATGATTTTACATTTTTAATAAAAGTATGATTTTACATCTTTGAAAAAAGTATGATTTCACTTGCCGCTGATGGCATAGCTGCGAGTGAATCTATGAAAGTCTCCAAAGTTTTTGCAAAAACCAGACTGCTTGCTATATTCATCCTCTCCACTGCAGATTTGACTTTTTCTTCTTTAATTTCGTCTATTGTATCATTTTGTTTTCAATAACAATAGATGAATCCCAATGGAACGTTATGTTGCATGGCACACTTCCTAGGCAGAACGGTCACTTAGACAAAGATACGCATCGCCAGTGTACCATGAATAAAGGTTTCGCCCTTTGGGGGAAAGGATGTAATTTTATCTTCTCTAAATTTTGCACTACGATTCGTGAGAGACGCTTGCTTCCCCCCCCCCCCCCCCCCCAGGATGTGGGCTAGATTGACAACAATTTGTCAACCACTGTTAAAATTTGAGAGAAATTCTGCTTCCAAAATCCCCCCCCCCCTTCACAGCCATGCTGAGGAGCCAATAATAAGGGCCGTGTGTGTGTGTGTGTGTGTGTGCATATACCCAAGGGGGCGTCCATTAATTTCGTGAGGCGATTTTGGCGATTTTTCGACCCCCCTGGTGAGATGTCGTGAGATATGGCTCGACCCCCCCCCCCCTAATCTCACGTGAGATTTTTCAAAATGCGTATTTTTAGTGTAAATACGTTAATATGTGCTTGATTGCGTTGGATTTATTTTTTAAAAAAACATAATTTGCTCAATTGTTTTTATTTAATACTAGTTAAGACTAGTATTTAAGATTACTAAGAACGTAGTCTAGAATCACAGTGAGAAAATCAAATAATAAAATACTTAAATAGGAACTACTGAAATTTGTAAAAGAATATTCATTCTAATTCAGTCCACGGGGACTCATGTGTGGTCTCAAGAGTGACTACTGGAACTATTGGGTAGGATTTAGCCATATTTGAGTGTAGAAACATGTTTTACTTAATATAACCCAGTTTTCTCGCAATTTTACACTGTTTCCAGCGGAAAAAAAAAATTCCGTGATATTTGCCGAGACCCCCCCCCCCCTCACGTGAGACTGGGTGAGATTCGGCTCGACTCCCCCCCTAAAAGCCTCACGTAATTAATGGACGCCCCCCCCCCCAATCCCCATCTTTACCATAAATATAGTTACGCTACATGAAAGGACTGCGAGGAATTCCCAAGGATCATGTAACAATATAATCGAAAGATTCACACTGCATATAAAATGTACCCCGTTTATCAGGCTAAGAGGCTGTTCACATTACGTCCGTCAGCGTCACTCATATTGGCATATTTTAAACCAATCACAGACCTTAACATGTTTGTAATTGGTCAAATATATTTCAATAGAAGTATCGCTGACCCTGGCGGACGCCATGTGAACAGCCCCCAAGGAGTTTTTCACATTGTTTCCGGAGCGGACCAATGTGATTAAAGCGGTTAAAATTATAACCAATCAGGGAGCTCAACGCACTGATCACGTGATGGGTCAACCCAATCACAGGTGAAGGTCAAGAATCTCGGCGCCAGCGGAGGAACGCTACTGCAGAATGTGAACAAGGCTTTTAATCTGTGGGGATTTAACTTACCCTGGCAGCGTTGGCGGATTTGGCGACTGTCTTGACGAGCCTGAGGAGGGGCGATGAATGTGTAGATGAGGCGGCCATGGAGACATAGATGACTGCAGTGAACTTCGGCCGAGGCTCCACCCCTATGTGCTGAAGATAAAATGGGAAATCTCTCAAAACATCCGAGAACTGGGGCAGGGTGGGAAGGGCCCCGGGATGGCTGTTCCATACGTAGTAGCTACGCTGTAGTGGAATGCGAATGCGCTCCTGGATGATCTGCAATGGAAAAACTGAGAGTGAGTCACAAGCGAAATATAAATGTAAGCACAAGAAATAAAATTTGTCAGAAATAAAAATAAAGAATGGCTGATTTGCTGTTTTACGGTTTAGCAACACAAAATTTAAATCTAGCCAGAATGCCAATAAGCCCTTAGTTTTTTTTTCGAAATCACCGGTGAATATACGAAAATTACGGCATATAACCTCATGCACCCAGGTGGGGAGGCAAACGATTCACGAAGCTATTTCTCCAAACCTCAAGCGATTTTCAAATCAACATTTCCAGACCTTACGAGTGATTCTTAAACCAATGTCTCTCGACCTGAAGGAATTCCTAAAACAATATTTCCAGACCTAAAGTGATTCTCAAAACAATATCTCCAGGCCTCAAGGGATCCTCTAAACCAGGGGTGGCCAACTTTTTTAAGTCAATGATCGACTTTTTCATGAATTGTTTATTCGGTGATCGAGTAGTTGCTATTTTCATAAAAATGAGCATTTCAATATAACTATTATAATCTATAATTTTCAAAAAATTATGGCTCGCGATCGACCAAAATCATGTCGAAGAT